>JAASAY010000454.1:176960-203879 GCA_014822085.1 Fusarium stilboides
AAGGCAAAGGCAAAGGCAAAGGAGTATTTAAAGCTATAGGCTTAGGATTAATCCCTCAAGGGAGATTATACACTGCAGTCTTGACGGGTTGGCTTACCTGGGAGGAAAAGCAACAGGCCAATCCTCTACAGGCCGTGTTTAAAGATGCATTTCTAAACATAGAGCCTTGAGACATATAACTAGCTTAACTAATCTATCTACTATCCGAAGGCCGTCCATCCCAGATACTTAATATGCAGATATCATACTAACCTATATATTTTAGTAAATAGCTGGGCGATAAGTGCCTAATCTCAGTAAGCTTTCGCAATCGCAGAATGTGAAACACTACTGGCCGGCACACCCTCTGCGCCTGTCTTAAATAATACAGACAAGAGAGATCCGAGTTTAAACACTGGAGATGACTGGCCTCCCATCCCAGCTATACAATAAGTCAGTCCATACTGTCAGCTTACTAACACGCCTATAGCTCCTGACTTAGAGCGACCTTCAAGTCCCACAGCGGGAGTGTTTACAAAAAGAAATACGCAATGCAGATACATCCCTGAAGTTACGATTCCTTTACAATACAGTCAGCATCTGGTTTCCTACTTCACAATACTCCGTCTACCCAGTTACCCCGACCCTAGCCGCGTATCAACACCATGCTCACAAAACAACACATCTCACCGCCCACTGGATCAAACTTCTTTTCACCAGGCGGAAAGGGCAAAAAGCTAACCGTCACCTGCAGGATTCGAACCTACGCGTGCGAACACAATGCCTATGATGTCTCATAGAGATAGCAGGGCATCGCCTTAACCACTCGGCCAAAGTGACTTGCTGTTGAAAAGCGCGCTGCAAGAGCTGCTCAACATCTACTCGGCTGGTGATGATTTGAGCTTGGCGTTTTCGTAGATATACTTGTGGCCTTGATCAAGCATCAAACGAGCAGATGTCATGTTTGCAAGATTGATACTAGACACACAGAGAAAGAGAAGGCAGCCTAGTTGCTTGGCGTGATCAGGTAGCTTTTGTCTCCACCAGAGCTCCTACAACGCAGATCAAAGATGAGCCTCATAAGTACAACGAAACATATCTAAATACTATCATAACTATGCCTGAAATATACCATATTTTAATAATATTTCTAGAATTCTAGTCTTTCTCTTAGGATAAAGTATGCCGCAGGAGCTATCCCGTCCGGTCTTTGGAGTATCACCTTGGCCCAAGGCAGGACTAGGTACTCGGCCTATCTACTCCGTATATACGCAAAGCAACCTCATCAGCATTGCTCGTCAGCGGCTTATTCCCGTCGTATTGTATTTCAAGTCTCTTTGACGACTCCTGCCTTTTCTCCACATATCACATCAGATCCAAGTCGTTGATTCAGGTTGCAATTAATCAGTGTTGTTTTGTATTGCTTGCGTAAGTGGGCGTACAAGAACATGTGTTGTTTGTTTAATCGTATGCGAGTCCGAGAATAAAGGAGCACAGGCGTCAGTTAAAACATGGATGAGAGCCAATGAAATGATGGTGCCTACCTTAGCACGCTTAAGTGTTGGTGTGGCTTAGAGCTCAAGGTCCCCGCTACGTTCCTGATTCGTGACACTGACGTCGTTCGTTTCGACTCTCCCCCCACCAAAACCGCCCCGAATCCCGTCGACCAACAACAGCCTCTATTACCTCCATCACTTATATATCTCCTACACTGCACTCATTGTTCAGTTCCTCGAATGATCAATCCAAATTAATTACCCATCTTTCAATACTTGTGCCTTCGTCGCTATGACAGGCATCGTTGACGAGAAAGCTGCTGCGGGACAGCAGCAGCGTCAACAACCCCGCGATGGCGACAACAGCGGCGCTACAGCCTCAAACGATCTTCAACTACCTGATATTGACCCTAGCGAGGGCGATAGCGCTCCGCCTCCTTACGGAGAGAGCCATGATCGAGTTCATTTCTCGCAGCCTGGCTTTGACGCTGGTGCAGCGATAACAGGTATCTGGTGATGGTCCATTACAGAAGCACACCTAGACTAACTCGTATTACTCCCTAGGCGACGGTCGAGTCAACATCAACATCAATGCCAAGAACAGGAGACTTACCGATCTTCTCGCACCGACCCTACAAGGTCAACTCCTCCCTGAACCAGAACGACCCGATCTTCCTCCCGCATACATCCCCCCAAGCCTTGGAGGCCTCCCCGGACAGACACCGCCACCAAAACTCAATGTCGTTGTACAAATCGTGGGTTCTCGTGGAGACGTTCAACCCTTCGTCGCCCTGGGCAAAGTACTCAAGGAGACATACGGACACCGAGTGCGAATAGCTACCCATCCTACTTTCCGAAGCTTTGTCGAAGAGAATGGCCTCGAGTTCTTTAGCATCGGAGGAGACCCTGCCGAGTTGATGGCTTTCATGGTCAAGCATCCTGGTTTAATGCCTGGCTTTGACGCCATCACAAGTGGTGAAGTCAGCAAGCGCAGGAAAGGCATTCAAGAGATTCTCATGGGATGTTGGCGATCTTGTATCGAAGGAGGAGATGGACTTGGCCCGCCTCCCAAACCACATGCCTCAAATGCCCCTCTAGACGTTTCCTTGGTATCAGACACTCCAGGCCAAGAGCCTTTTGTCGCTGATGCTATCATCGCAAATCCTCCTAGCTTCGCCCATGTTCATATTGCTGAGAAAATGGGCATCCCAGTACACATGATGTTTACGTGAGTACCTCAACTTATTACCATGACATCACAAACTAATATCTCCTTAGTATGCCCTGGTCACCAACACGAGCATTTCCTCATCCTCTGGCCAATATTCAGTCATCAAATACTGACGATGTTATGACGAATTACATGTCTTATACGCTAGTAGAAATGATGACATGGCAAGGTTTAGGAGATGTTATCAACAGGTTCCGCGAGAAGGCGCTTGATCTACCTCCGCTTTCGCTTATCTGGGCACCTGGACTCCTTGCGAGACTCAAGATCTCTTGGACATATTGCTGGTTAGTACTTTGAAATATGTAAGGGATATCTCTAACTTGACCCAGGTCTCCAGCATTGATTCCAAAGCCCAACGATTGGGGACGACATATTGATGTTGCTGGCTTTTACTTTCTCAATCTCGCATCATCCTATACGCCCGATCCGGAATTGGAGGCATTCTTGCGCGATGGCCCACCTCCGGTTTACATCGGCTTCGGCTCCATCGTTGTTGATGATCCTAATGCCATGACCGAGATGATCTTTGAAGCAGTCAAACTCTCAGGCGTCCGAGCACTGGTATCCAAGGGCTGGGGTGGTCTTGGTGCTGACGACCTTGGCAAACCAGATGAGGTGTATATGCTGGGCAATGTTCCCCATGACTGGCTGTTTGAACATGTCTCGTCTGTCGTCCATCATGGAGGTGCTGGTACAACTGCTGCTGGTATCAAGGCTGGAAAGCCCACGATTGTGGTACCCTTTTTTGGTGATCAGCCATTCTGGGGTGCCATGATAGCCAGAGCAAATGCTGGTCCTGACCCAATTCCTTACAAGCAACTGACTGCGGAGAAGCTGGCAGAGGCCATTACCTTTTGTCTCAAGCCCGAGACCCTAGAGCAAGCTAAGGTACTGGGCCAGAAGATCAGAGAAGAAAAGGGCGTCGATGTTGGTGGAAAAAGCTTCCACGACCATCTGGACGTCGACAAGTTACGTTGCACTCTGGCACCGAGTCGAGCCGCTGCTTGGCGCGTGAGAAGAACCCAAGTAAGGCTAAGTGCCTTTGCAGCCGCGGTACTGGTCGAACAAGGCTCACTCCAATGGTCTGATCTGAAGCTGTAAGTCAGAGCACGAAGCGTATACGTGAGTCAAGCTGACAATTTTAGATATCGCATGACCGAGTACAATACAGAAGAACAACCACCCGATCCGATTTCTGCTTGTACTTTGTCGCTTGTCACTGATATAGGAGGTATTGGGATGGCAATTGCCGACATGCCTAGAGAATTGTTCAGGAGCATGTCGCAGCCAAAGAAGGAAACCTCTCCGCAAGCTCAGGCGGCACAGAATACTGAGAAACATGCGGCATCGGAGAGCGAGACCTCACTGTTGACGCCTCAAGGCACAGAGTCGGATCGGAGATCAATGTCTGTGGCGAGTGCCGCAGACACCGAAACTTTGAACTCTGCGGCCCCTACAACCTCTCATTCTAATGCATCACAGCCCACATTGAGCGATACGGCCTCCAGCGTTTCCGCCCCTTGGTCCCCAGGGCAATCGAGCACTCAAGGATCAGTCAACGACAAATCCTGGAGAGACCAAATCAAGCAAGCAACCAGCAAGCAGGAGCGGAGTGGGTCACCAGTCAACTATGTGAACGCAGCCGTGGGAACAGGCAGAGGAGTTGGCCGTGTTGTGACCACTGGAGCTAGGACGCCTATGAACTTTTGCCTCGGACTGGCCAGAGGCTTCAGAAACATGCCGAGACTCTACAACGACGATACGATTCGACCGGTTGAGAAAGTAACAGGAGTCGGTTCTGGCTTTATGGTGGCTGGTAAGGAATTTGGCTATGGCTTGTTTGATGGCGTGACTGGTCTGGTAACACAGCCCCTGAAAGGCGCTGAGAAAGAGGGAGTGCAAGGCTTGATTAAAGGGTTTGGCAAGGGAATTGGCGGCATTGTAGCGAAGCCCGCAGCCGGTAAGTCTGTCAAGAGCAAGATGAAGCACGCTGCTAACACATTACAGGTTTCTGGGCTATTCCAGCTTACACCATGCAGGGAGTACATGCCGAGATCTCCAGGTACTTTGCCAAGAGCGTCCAGAACTATGTTATCTCATCACGAGCTGTGCAAGGCCAGCATGAGATGCGAGAGGCAACACCTGGTGAAAGAGACGACGTTATCCAACGATGGAACAACTTCAAGTATGACCTCAAGAACTTTTACCAGTGGAAGAAGAAGGAGAAGGTTGCAGGAAAGCGCCCGGAAGAGCCGCGACCCGATAGCGCGGATGCGGGATTCGAGCCCCCACGAACAGGATGGAGACACACGAGAAACCTGTCTTTTGGCGAACGAAAGAAGCTACATGCCGACAAGGAGGCATGGAAGAAAGGCTACGTCGACGTTCCGCTTCCACAGTCGAGCTCGAGTGATACCTCGAGTATACAGACGGGCTCGTCAGAAGATGCTGAACTCGAAAAAGCTATTCGGGCATCGGTTCAAGAAACATCGCGCGGCAACACCGAAGAAGATGCTCAAGTAGAAGCAGCAATGCGAGAGAGCATCAAGGCTGTTCGACAGAGAGTCGAATCCGACGAGGCTGGGCCACTTCCCCTGAAAGATCCGTCTATTTTTGAAGATGCCGATTATCAAATCACCGACGAGGAGTACCAGGCTCTTGTCGAGCAAGCGATTCAGAGGAGTCTGGGTAATGATGTGTCAATGCCTCAGGATTCTGGCGTCGCGGAGCTCGACGCAAAGCACACTACTACCTCTCCATCTCATCCACCCGCCGAGTCCGCTACTAATGAGGACGACGAAGAGTTTCAACGGGCCATTGAAGCTTCCAAGAACCCACCACCTCTGCCGCCGCGAGATGAGAACGATGATGAACTTGAACGCGCTATAGCAGCTTCGAAGGAAGCCATGGAGAAGGAGTCCAGCCAGCGCACCGAGGAGGATGTTGTGATGGAGTATGTGAAAAAGCAGAGTTTGGCAGAAGAAGAATACCGGAAGGAGATGGCCAAGGGTAAAGGTACAGCAGGTGGCGGGGATGAGAATGATGAGGAACTCAGGCGAGCAATGGAGGAGAGCTTAAAGTTGAGTAAGGGCGACGCATCGGGCCCGTCAGGAAGTTAGGAAACGAAGTAGGCGATTGGGTTCTACTATAAACGCACTAGGATACCCCATGTTATATATGAGACATCTGTTATTTAACTTGAAGAACCCTCCAAAACTCCTTGAGTGATCAAGCTCTTGACAAAAGCAACAGTCGCCTTGATAGCCGCAGGCGGGATCTTGCCGCTCTCATCAAAAGAGGGATCATAAGACGCTACCGTTAACGACACGGGCTTAGTCTTTGTAGGGATCATGTCCAAACAGCCCACCAGATCATCTTCTAGCAATCCACCGGGCGCAGAGAACTTGTTCACTCTTCCAACAGAGGTATCAAGAGAGTCGAGATCCAAGTGTACCATAGTATTGTTGAACTTGTTCTCAAGCACCTTACGCAACTCCGCCTCGAAATCAACATGCTTGTTCTCATCGCCCCAGATAACAGGGAAATCCGCTTCCACGACTCGGGAACGCTCAAGATCTGTCACATCGCGCATACCGCAGTGGACGAGATCGCGCTTAAGATCCAAGGGCTTGAAGCCAGGGACGCTCGACAGAAGGGTCTTCCAGCACAAGCCTGCTAGCATTGCGACGGGCATTGAGTCAAGATATCCGCTAGCAAGGACATCAGGAGTGTTGAAGTCATCATGGGCGTCGAACCAGACACAAGCTGGCACTGAACCATGAGCAGCGGCAATACCAGCTTGTACACCAACTGTGGCTGAGCAATTACCAGCCAAGATAACAGGGAACGAACCCTCCTGAACAACTTGAGTTACAGTCTTTGAAGTGCGACGCAAGAGCTCAAAGAGACGTCCGATATCGCCATCAAACTCGTCAACAGGCTTGAGCTCGATTTGGTTGACGGTTACGCCCTGTTTGCGAATGGCTTCAACAAAGCCGGCTTTGAGCAGTGTATTCGGGCCACCACCGACGGCAACATCCTTGAGACCGAGATGGTAAGGCGATGAGATGATGGTGATAGATTTAGCGGGAGCCATTTTTGAAGTGTTGATAGAAGAGTGTTGTGATGTAGTAATAGTTGAAGTAGAGTAAGGTTTCTTGTAAGTAAGCGGCGTAGCCTTAGGACGACCCCCGATGCGAAGGATATGTCGAAGACCACAGAGAGACATGAGATATCTTAGGAAAGGAATGAAAATAAGACATGAGTATTTCCAAATAGTTATTCTGATTTTACCCCTCTTATATACGTAATTTCCAAGTCAACTTCATTGCGACCTTTCCTCCAAAGTTGAAGCGTGATGGATATCATGCAAAGGTCAACCCAGGATTCGGGCCAATCAACAACCAATAAACACAAGTCAACATATCCTGAGCTGAGTTTCATGGTTGAGTCACAGTGTAAACTGGGATTAGCCATGACTCTTGTCGACTAAAGGGCGTAGTTGTGACAAGCATCCATAGCTTAGCCACCCATTGATAAAACCCATCACATCTGAGCCGTTCATAATAACAGACCTTATATTCGTTCAAACAGTTGATAGACTGACTGTTCAAACCTGGTCATAACTTCAAGTCTACAAGTTAAGTGCTTACATCCTTAAACACCCCCTACCAATAATCAATTGAACACATATTCCTGAGACCTCCGCGGCGCGGATCTATCCCTTCCAAAACCAGTTGAACCAAAAGCGCCAGCTGAGAAACATACAAAAGAAAATCCCACTATGCGTACTCCAGCGCATCGCCTCCTCGACGCTCTCCAAACAGATATGCTGCTTCGAGACAGAACCGACCATGTCCTCTCTCCATACGCCTCTCGCTGCCGTAGCAGATTAGAACCGCATCTACAATACCGCTCAAGATACCTTCCATCGCGCCCATGACAGAGTAACCAATAAAGCTGGCCATCATACCAACAACGTAGGCATAAGCAGAGCCTCGATAGCCTGCGCCATCTGGTAGTTGAATCCGAAGTTGCTTGGCGGTAATCACCCATCCGGCAAAACCGAGACCAGTGGCCATGATAAGCCGCGTTGCCACAAGCAAAAGTTTCGCAAGTCGGTATGGTAAAAGGCCGTTGGGCTGGCCACGGTGACGCAAAGCTCGAGGGGTCAACGTTGTTGTTGGAATTGCCGGAGATACAAGTTCCATCTGATCCAGCCCCCTAGCTGACACTGCCAGATTTTGTGAGTGTATGGCAGAGTAAGTAATAGTCAGGGGGTTCATCAAGGCAACAACTGGCGTCGGGATCCAGAATGAGGCGATGTTAGAAACAGCAGCACCGAGCTTCCTCGGTAGGAAGATCAATGGTGCTCGAATCAGTAGAGACAAGAGAGTGGACTCGCAGATACTGCCAAAGATAGCCGTGAGCGCATGGTTGAGAGCAGCCGTAACAATCTCTCGCGAGGGCGTGGCAGGGCCAGCATTGCGGTGAAAGTACCACTGAGATACAGTCGCGGCCGTGGTTGCACGATGAACAGCGTTGATGACAGAAACCGTCCACATGTACAAGAAGATAAAGGCAGCTCCGAGCCACCAGCTCGAGAACTGAATGACGAACCGTACCAGGGACTTGGAAAAGTGACCGCCCATAAAGACTCTGGTGAACATGGCGAGCCATGCCCAAGTCCATACCACAATCAAGGCCAAACATCCAAACCCAACGAGCAGCAGCGCCGAGTTCTGAGCCAAAATACGGCTGGAAAATTGAAGAATCTCAATCGCCTGCTGTATGGCTCGTCGCCCTCGCACCACGAGCCAGACCCAGAGTATGCATGATGCAGCCGGGATAATAGAAGCCCATCTCATGACCGAATCCTGAAAGCTCCCCCCGTGCGTTCGGCCTTTGAAGGACGAGACGAAGGAGTAGATTGAGAAGGAAAATAGAATGACCGGCACTGCGATCAAGATGACGCTGACTAGAGGCCGCACAAATGATCGTAGGGCGGCTAACCAAACGAACGATACCAACACAGCCACTACCGTATCCACCGCAAGCATATGAAATGACTTTTGTAGTGCAGTGTAAATGGTGTCGCCAACTGGGCTTTTTCGTGGTGATGTATGAAGCCATACCAGGAAGAACGTCGAAAGCATACCGGCAAGAGCGATAAGAAAGATCCAGGCAAAGAAGGGGTCATGTCGAAAGATTTCGCCCTCTATGTATTGCGTGATCGTTTGCACATGCTCCTCTTCTGGGGGAGCATCTCGTCGCATACTCATATCAGTCTCGGTCGTTGACTCTCGCCTCGTCATAAATGGCGTTCGTTCCGTATCCGTACCCTTGAATTGCTGGAAAGCAGGAGGGCTACTATCTCGTGGAGTTTCCCCTCCCAAAAGTGAAGCTGGAGGCTCCTCATCCGGATCTTCTTGCGACTCGAGTCCAACGTCGACCATCTTGCCCTTGGCATCCGTTCCATGGCTGCTCTCTCGGTCGCTACTTGAACGGGGCTCATCCTCGGCCTCTTCCAATACGGTATCCCTTGCTAAGCCGGGGCGATGTGCGCTTCTCGTTCCATTCCAGCTACTTCGAATGCCGCGGCGCATACTCATATCTCGATATGGGTCCTCATGGTTCATGCTGTCTTCCAAAGATCCCCGGCTGTGAGCATCTGACTCGACACTATCGGCAAGCTTACTCGCAGCTGCTACTCGTCTTGACCTTTGGAGAGCAAACATATCGGCCGCCTCTCTATCCCTCTCTTCCTCGTCGTCCTCTTCTCGAAATTCGTCCAAAGTACTGTGGAATAGCGGAGCATCCTGGGCTGCTGAGATACGTGATGCGAAAGCTAGCTGACCAAATCTCGAGCCAGCGCCCGTCTGTTGATATGGATTCCCTCCATAACCTCGACCTAGGAAAGACCTACTAGGCCCGTTCCCTCTTCCTGTGTCGGGTTGATTCCGTGTCGAGCGTGATGTCCAGTCGGGTTGTCGTGGAGGATTGTCATTGTTGTCGGCCTGGCCGAAGTTCGATAGCCTCGACTGCGACTGGGCTAGGAACCTCGATGCGTCTAGACGAGTCAAGTCAGCGTGCTTGCGAAAACTTAAAGATATAAATGATTGTACATACACTCCGAAAACATCGCGCCCTTTCGACTCCTTCCACCTCACGTGCGCGTCAGCACGTAAGGACCAGTCCTTGTTGTAGGTTGAATTCCGACGTGACGTAAAGACGATAATAGGCAGCTAAAGGTATTCGTCGTGTAAGCGTCTACAATGACGTTTGCTCGAATTGTCGTGTCGTAGAGTTCGGGACGGGTGAATGCCAGAGGGGAGAGTCGTGAGGAGATAAAACCTGTAGATAATGAAAAAGGTAAAAAATCACAGGCAGAGTTGCAGATGGATGGCTGGACGTCAAAGGTTAGAAAGGTACAAGAGAGGTCATGAGGCGAGGCGGCAGATGGCAGATGGACGGGGCTTATCAGCGAATGAGTCGCTGACCGATTGCGTCCCGCAGTAGGCAGATCCGCTGGAGGACCCTTGTTAGTGGAGGTACTTTAAGGGACGAGGCCACCTGGGCAGGCGGTCAGTGGCCTGGAGACCCAGGCGCCACAGGCAGCCGTCTGCCCGTCGAGTCCGGAAGAGGTGGGGGTTGAATGCGGAAAAGGCACACGACATGGAAGTATTGCCTGCAGCTAAAGAGCGGCTGAGAATACCTTCACGTGAGGTACTCTTTGACGTAGGGGCTATGGAGATGCACGCCATCAGTCACGCCTTGCACCAAACATAAAGGCCTCCACTTGTCGACGATGCTTAGACTTGTTGATGTTCTATCAGGACAAGTCTGATTATGTTTGTGAACGAGTAATTCATTGTATTCATCTCTCATACTTTGTCATGACTGCTCCTCTTCTAAAGTCTCTTGACTCGTACCTGTCTGAGCATTCATAACCCAGTTCATGGTCTTGTGACACCTGAAGATCTCAAGTCTCTGAATCCTCACGCGGAGACTTTGCATCTCCCAATATCGAACATATTAACGGATGACCCCTGTATCAAAGACTCTAGATCAAACGACTCAACTCTCAAACACTCTGGAATACATGAACAAGACAAGACCTATCAACTGACCCAAGTCCCCGAGTCCTAACCAGGACCTTATCACTCAGGTCCATGCTCCTTGCGTCACCGATACGTAGAAGCCCCTAGCCCCCATTCGGAGACGGAGACCGGGGCTTCCAGGCACGGGGTGTAATGTACTTCCGCTGATACCGCCTGAATCAAAGAGGGCCCTTGAACTGGATCTGTTTGGCTGACGAGTTATTCTCGTTGAGATTTGACCGTTGTTGTAGTATAGAAGAGACGTGAGCTTTGTACCGGTCACTGCCTTGCCTAGGTTGCTTCTGGTCTGCAGTGGCTCGTGACAGCTTAGCATCGCATACCTCAAAACCACGATGTCGAGTCGTTTGTTTTGTTTCCCCAACACCTGACCTTTTATCCCTCCAACCTCTACCGTAGTCTACCATTTATTTGCTGATTTTCTAAACAACTCCCTTTCGTTGAATACGCTGTACTTGTTCCAATTTATTGTCCAATTTAGATTCTTCCTATCCCTTGGCGGCTTATCACGATCCATATCTAGAGTCCAATCTAGCCCACCTCGAACCACATCTCATAACTAGACCAAGCCTCCGCCGACCCCAAAATTCTGCCACTTACAATCCATTCATCCTCATTTCCCGGTCACATCTACGAAACACCAACGTCAGCACCAAGTCCGGTACTTATTGCAGCTAGGCTTGTACCTCGACTTTTACCTTGCACTACCACAAAGGACAGCTTGCACGTGCTTCACTCGCCCTTGGCCAACGCATCGACGAGCTCTCCGTCTACGAAACCACCACTTCCTCCCAATTCTCGTCGACCTCCTCATTCTCTTCCCATGTCGGGCACACCGTGGGACTACATCGCCAAGCTCGTCTGCATCGGCGACTCAGGATGCGGCAAGTCCAGTTTGACCATTCGCCTCTGCGAAGGCCGCTTTTCGCCTCATCACGACGTCACTATCGGCGTTGAATTTGGCTCCCGCATTGTCCCCGTTGGACCTCCTCACTCGAAACCTGGCGCCCTCGCATCTTCAGATCCCGAAGACAAAGATCAAGAGACCTCCGATGGTCTTCCTGAACCTCCCCGGGATGACTCCAACACGCCTCAGAAGCATATGAAGCTTAGTCTCTGGGACACAGCTGGCCAGGAGACGTACAAGTCCGTCACTCGCTCCTATTTCCGCGGCGCTAGTGGTGCTCTGCTCGTCTTCGACCTGTCTCGAAAGCAAACCTTTCAGCACGTCACCGACTGGCTCAACGACCTGCGACAGATTGCCGAGCCGGATATCGTAGTTATCCTCGTTGGCAACAAGGCAGATTTGACACAGCAGGAGAACAACAAGCGCGAGGTTACACGTGAGGAGGCAGAGGAATGGGCCAAGCGCAACGGGGTTATGGAATACGTTGAGACAAGCGCAAAGAGTGGCGAAAACGTTGAGAAGGCGTTTATGCGTGTCGCAGAGAGGATATACAACAATATTCAGGCGGGAAAGTACGATCTCAACGACAGGAGATCTGGCGTTAAGGGTGCAGGAGCTGGAGGAAATCGCCAAGTCAAGTTATCTGGCGATGCTAATAAGTCAACGGGAGGTGGCTGCTGCTAAGAATAAGACAAAGAGGAGGAAAACACCAACAATCTACAGGCACACGACGCATCATGATACCCAGTCAGCCAGCAAACGTCGTCATCAGCGAACAAGTGTATGAATAAACTCAATATGGATTGTACACAATAATGCATAATACATTGCCGGTTTTGCCCGGCTGCCTTTATTAAGACCTAACAGAAATGACACTCATATTGCATTACCGACGCAAAGTCCATTCCGTAACTGTCTGGTTTCTTCTGCTGACTCTGTTTGGTCTTTTCTTTTACCCATGACTCGCTTTCCCAACGAATCTGCGAACCATCTTTTCCATGAAACCCCCATTTCTATATCCTCGCAGTACATTCCCGAAAACTAAATAATACAAACACGTCTGCATGGCGCTGCACGAGACGGCTCGTCTAGATTACAATATGTAATCGAGAGAAAGGTGGTCGTTCAAGTCGATACATTTGATTGACTCCCTTAGTCAGTGACTCGCCAGTTGTCGAACCACTTCATGTACTTGTACTGCTTGTGGTTGCCAGTCATGCCCCAGCAGATGGGAATGAAGTAGATGTAAAGGCCGACGATGAGGGTGTACAGGATGCCATAGACGACGGCCTTGAGGGTGTTGTTGCGGTTACGGGTGAACCAATCAACAAGGAAGCCAAAGCTGAGGATGGCAAAATAGAGAGCAGGGTAGTAGTGGTGCACGTAAGTAACACGAGCCATAATAACAAAAGGAAGATAGTGGAGGAACCAGCCGGCCAAGGGGTACAGTGCAGCGTAGTGGATCTGGTCGATCTCGTCTTCGGTAAGATCATTGAAACCTCGCTGCCATCGAAGGATGTACCAAACAATGACCAGACCAACGACTCCAAGAGAAGCGGTAGAGCCCCAGTAGATGAGAGGGTTGCCGAGAAGGAAGTACTTGACGATCTCATCAGCCCAACCGCACATACGGAGACCGACGTGAAGAATAGGCCACTGCCACCACTTAGAGGCAAGGTCGTCCTGCTTATCGGGGTCAGGAACCAGAGCGTTGTTGGAGGTCATCATGGCCACGTTCAAGTGAACAAAGTCGTGGAAGAAGGGAGACTTGTACACGCCAGCCTCAGCAGGAGGGACTAGATACAATTAGCATATGAGAATCAGTAATATTTTAACAAAGACTTACGCTTGTCGTTCCAGTGAGCCTCAACGTTCCAATGAGTGTAGGTGTCACGGGGGTTGTTCTCCTTGGCGCAAGTAACCTCAATCTGCTTGAAACCCCACTGAGGAAGGTTGGTGTTACCAGCTCGGAGGTAGCAGCCAAGAACCTCATGCTTAAGACGGAAGGCAGTGGTAAGAGTCCTGATCTTGCTGCGGTCGCGAGAGTTGGTATCGCGGACAACCTCGACCTTCCAGTGATCCTTCTCGTCACCAACAGTAAGGTTACCGTAGCTGGAAACCTCCTTGTGGCCTCGAGAGACAGGGGCAGCAATGTCGTGAGAGTGTAGGTTGCGGCCAGTCTGGGCGTGGATAAGTCGAATAACGGAGTTGTCGCCAATGAATCGGAGATCAGCCTCAGGGTTGTAGTCCTCCTCTCGGCGGTTAGGGTAGAAGAACCAGTCGTTGTTGGTGTCCTTGTGATGGTAGCAAGTAACCTGCTGCTGCTTGGATCCCTCGGGGTAGGTCTGAACGTGAGAGTGAAGAAGACCACCTCCGTATCCCATGTTCTTGATGGTTGCGCGAGAACCAATGGCAATCTCGAGAGGGCTGTCCTTTCCGACCTGAGTGCCCTTGAGGTTGGCCTGGAAGAGCGAGCTCATCTGGGCATCGCCAGGGCCAGTGCGGTTGAGAATGGCGAAGTGCAGGGCGAAAGAGAGGAGGTAGATCAGGAAGGGGATGACGATAAGACCGACAACACGGGTGACAACGTGGGCACCAAGAGTGGTCTAGAGATATTAGCAATTGACATGTCGTAGGACATGCTTCTACTTACAACAGGCATCTTGGTGTCACCAAACTTTCGCCAGAGGTCCTCGACAGTGTAAAGACCGACGAGAGCGGTAACAAAAAGACCGACAAGCTTGACACTGCAGACACAGCCAATGCTGATACCAGTCAGGAAAAGCCACAAGAACCACTCGGGCTCAAAGCTGTTATGGCGCTGGTTGTGGAACTTGGACCAGCAGAAGACAGTGGCCACGGTACCGCACAGCAGCATAGAATCGAGCAGGATGAAACGGCTAATGGTGGTGTAGGAGTTCTCGCAGAGGACCATCAGGGTAACGAGCCAGACAGCAGGGCGTCGAAGCCTGAGCTCTCGAGCAGTGAAGTAGGCCAGAGGAACACAGACGATACCGAACGCCGCGTTGAAGATACGCATGATGGTGTAGTTGACTTCTTCGGGGTATTTTTCGCCAGACTTGAATTCGAAAGTTCCGTTGTAGCCAGCCAGGACTCCAGAGAGACCGACGAGCATCTTGCCGAGAGGAGGGTGAACATCGAAGTAGTACTCATGCTTGATATAGTAGGAACCGAACTTGCCAAAGCTATAGAATGGTTAGACAAGGGTTTCCAGACGGTGGGAAACAATTCTACATACTGAGCTTCATCCCAGGTGACAATGTTGCTAATACCAATCTTGTATAATCGAGTGAAGATAGCCAGGGCAGTAAAGATCAGCGGGGCGATAACAAATTCCCACTCGTTGAGGGTTTGAAGGAACGAGGGCTCCTGTAGAAGCAATCAGTACTTGTATAGCTCAATGCTTTGATAGCAAAACACGGTACCTTCTTGACCAGCTTCTTGTTGTCCTCGGGCTGAGGAGTCGGGGGCTTCAGGCCATCTTGAGCATCAACGGGTCGCTGTCTGAGACCATCGCCCAGGTCAGCGCCTGAGGCGACGGCAGCCCTATCGGCAGCCATGATTTATTCAATCGTATGAGATATCGGCTCGAGGTCAAGGTCGTGAGGTTTGCGGATGCAGAGAGGATGCGAGAGCCAAAAGGGTTGAGCTTGGCTCAACTCGAGGGAGAGAGAAAAAGACTGGACGAGCTGTCAAGACTCAATGGAAGGGAGGACACCAGCTTCAGCGAAAGAGCTGTTGCCAATGCAGACCGAAGAGCCTAAATGGCAAAACCCTGTGAATACAAAAATGACACAGGTCAAAGGAAAAAAGAAGAATCAGGAGAGAGAGAAAAAGATAAAAAGAGTATCCCGAGGCCAAAGAAACTGGCGTTGTGGTGGTTCTAAGAATAATACGACCCATTGTCCCCTGAAATGCCACATATGCTCTACAGGCCAGGTTGTCACGCTAAACAGCTGCTCCCGTACGTCTCCCCGTGGCGCCAGCTCCGGGCCAGTCGATAGCACCCCACTTCAGCCTAGCCCAGGCTCCAGCTCCATGTTCCGTTTTCGATAGCGGCGTTGCACTGGATGTTTTAGGGGCAATCAGCAGCAAGGATAGGCTGAGAAAAAGTGGCGCTATTTGCCAGCTTGGAATGGAAGAGCACGCAAGCCACATGTACTCGTCGCCAGGAAAAAGTGACAAGCAACAAGCGAGGTCGCGTGGCCCAATGGCAAGGCGTCTGACTACGAATCAGAAGATTCTGGGTTCGATCCCCAGCGTGATCATTTCTTTTGCCATTTCATGCTCGACATTCTTTTTGGGTTTGTTTGTGGAGGTTCTGTCTGGGTTCTCTTGCAAGTAGGAATGTTTTGTTTCGTGCCTCGTGTTTCGTTTACAGCCCAGTGCAGCTGAACATGCACCAATCTCAAAATAGCAACTCAGAAAAAATTATGGTAGTTATCGCAAGCACGCAATCAGTCTTTTTGAGCTATCCATCATGTGCAGATGGGCCACCACTCCTTGCTTCGGGAATCCACATACTGGCTTCATTCTTATCTTACTTGGTTCAATTGAGTTAAATAATTAACATGCCTTATGCCAGATTATCGACGCTGAAAGCAGCCTTTTCTGAGACATTGTTTGGCCGGTCTCCGTTTAATGGCGTCTCTCTCTTTGTATGCATGCATTAGACTACCTAGATGAAGACACAACAATGTCTGAACGGCATGGATGGACCCACGGTTCGGCATCTATAACAACGAAACCGAAATGCCGGGCAGTTGCTGAGTGCACAGCAATCTATGATGCCTTCTTTGAGCATCGCTAGGTTTTCAATTTGAGATATGAAACCTTCCAGAAGCTGATCCCAGCCAGAGATCCGCAGGGTGAACCTTTTTGAGGACATCTATATTACCTGAATTGTAATGCTGTGACCCATTGTGAAATCGTGCCTTTAACTACCGGCATTTTGTCGATCAAAATGGGACCTAGAGTCTGCTGTCAAAAGGGAAACCCTGTCCAGATATCTGTCCTGTATAATATACACGGACTGCATCCAAAAGAGGTGGCAGCTTGACCGCCGATTTCACCAACACTTTCTGCTGTTACGTTTATTCTGCTCTCTTGCCTGTCTTCGGTACCATTATTCCGTTCGTTAAACCGTGTGTCGTTCAATTTCCCCACCGCGGTACCTGTATATCCGGATCCTCGACTGATCCAGGATACGACAACATGCGGTTTGATCCGTTGCCGCCATCGGAGCTTGCCATTGACTAAAAAGTTGGGACTGCAGCAGCAGCTGCAAACAGTAAGCAGTATGCAAATAACGAATTGACCATATTTGATTCCGGTGTAGACACAAACTCCTGTCTTTAGATTTGACTGCGTCAATGCACACAGACTTTGGAGGCCTTTCGTGAACCATATTCACAGCAGTCACATGCTAAAAAAACGGCCCCTTTTACTTCAGGTTCCCTTTCTTCCTCTCCTCCTCTTGCTGTTCGGAAAACTCCACTGCATGTCACTGGCGAACAAATCGCCTTATGTCATCCACTCCGAACTAGGGACGCCGTAAGGACGCTGCCTTCTCCAGTCTCTCGTCATTCCGCTGTCTTTGAGGCGTCTAGACCCGTGCCTTTACTCCTCTCTGACTCCGATATTACTTTACTTTGACCTTCTTAGATCCTTTCTTACAGCGCCATTCCCTAAGTTACCCTCCCCTCCTTTTCCTCTATCGTTTCGGCCTCGGCGCAGCATATTCAGCTTTCCCGCAGCCTACCTTAGTCTGCGCCCGTTCGTGGACGGTAACTTGAGATCGCCGCTCAGGCCCTTGCCTCCTCCCTAACTTAACATATAAGCCTCCCGGTCCACCTACCTACTTGATGTCTTCCCTCGTCTCCGAGTTCCTCATCAATCCTGTCCTGCGCCAAGCTCGTCGATTTTCGGAAATCTCACGATCTACCTTCACTGGCGATGGAGGCGACTCGACTGAACATGGCGACGCAGTGAGCGATTCTGGTCACGTCGATAGTCCCCTCTCTTCGTCTCCGTCCGTACCTGTACCTGTCCCAGAGCCGGCACCTGTGCCGATCATCGAGTCTCCCCTCACACGACCCCTCAGTGTATCGACCCTCGAAACAAGAGTCGAAGAAAACGAACCAGTACCAATCATGTCCCAAGACTCTCCTCCCCGCGATCGTATCGGGATCGCCCTAAGCCCGCTCAGCTCTCGTCGAATTCCTGAAGATGATGGCATGCGCGAGCTGCGATCCCGCATACATACAATCAATGCTAGGGACATACCACAGGATGAAAAGGCACGACTGATCCACGATGTTTTGTTGGAAGGATATAAATCTTCCAGGACCGTACCGCTTGTAAAGAAGATTCTGGAGAATGGTGATGGTCTGGTACACCATCTTTCACAATCTCCGTCGTCGCCAGCGTCGCGGCCGTTGAAGTTTTGGCAGAACCACCCGGAGGAGGAGACATTCATCTTGACCGAGGAGGATAAGACACCCACATTTGTGCCTGTGAAGCCGCCGAAGCGACATGGAAGTGAAACGCCCGTGGAACTCTACGAGGTGATACCGGAAACGGAACAACCTCTTGGATGTCAACATTATGAACGAAACGTCAAGCTCCAATGCTTCACTTGTAAGAGATGGTACACATGCCGTTTTTGTCACGATGCGAACGAGGACCACAATCTCATCCGTACCGAAACCAGACACATGCTTTGTATGATTTGTGCAACACCACAGAAGGCTTCGGATATGTGCATCAACTGTGGCGAGATATCTGCCCACTATTACTGTAATATCTGTCATCTATGGGAGAACCGTCAGAGCAAACCTATCTATCACTGTAACGACTGCGGTATTTGCCGTCGAGGCATGGGCCTTGGCAAGGACTTTTTCCATTGCAAGGTAAGACTATTGCCATTTCCCACGTAAGACGCTGCTGACCTATTGTAGACCTGCCGTGCATGTATTTCCACATCGATTGAGGGCTCACACAAATGTATCGAAAGGTCAACAGATTGCGATTGCCCAATCTGTGGCGAGTACCTCTTTACTTCTCCGCGACCTGTGGTTTTCATGGCCTGTGGCCACAGCATTCATAAGAAATGCTACGAACAGCACATGAAAGTATCCTACAAATGTCCGATTTGCAACAAGAGTCTCACGAATATGGAGAGTCAGTTCCGAAATTTGGATGTTGCCATTCAGGCTCAACCCATGCCTCCGGAATTCCGCGATACTACTGCCGTTATACTGTGCAACGATTGTTCCGGCAAAAGCACAGTTCGATATCACTGGCTGGGTCTGAAATGTTCCATTTGTCGGTCATATAACACAGTAGAACTGAATATCATTGGGGGCGAACGATCAACAGCACAGCCGTCTATAAATGACGGAGAGCAGCCCGTGGCAGATCGACCTGAGACTGGTCGGGATGCTTCTGGATCTGTGAGTGGGAATCGGGGAGCAGTTTCAGTAGCAAACAGACGGAGGCACTCGTCTCATGGCGTGGAAGCACAGTTTCTTCATGGCGTTGAAGCACAGTTTCGCCCACCGGACAGAGTTGCGAGATCAGTTTCACCTGTCAACATGGGCTTTGACGCTATCATGGCACATCTGCCTCCAGATGAAGAATCGGAAGACGATATCCTAGGAATCTGGCGAATCCGGAACCGTGGCAACGATGCATCGAGTAACGACGATGACTCTGAGCTGGATGAACTCAGCGACACGTTGTCTGATGTTGAAGAGGACGATGATGATGACGAAGAGGACGAAAACGAAATTGTGCTTATTGGACACAGATGATTCTAAATTCACAGCTTGATGCTGTACTTATGGTTCAAAAATGCAATTAGGGTGGGCTGGGTTCTTTTTTTGCAAGGCGTTTGGGGGGCTGCATTGACTTGAATGGAGGATACCAGCCGCAGGGCTTCTTGACCATGTGTTTGGGATAGGACATGACTAGGCGGTATTGCATCTCAGGCGCTTGGTATTGCTCGATGGTCTTCTATTTGAATGAGATCCAACAAAATCAAGTAGCATGATTATTTTGGATAGCTAACATGAGTCCATCAAAATATCTATTCGGATTTGTAGTCGTGATTGTGGTCCATGAAGTAAAATACAGTTCCCATGAACGCCTACCGAAACAATAATTCCATAATTCCCAAGCCAAGCTGTAGTAACAGGTTCGTAAAATAATGTGTTATGCTAATGTCAGCGTCTCCTTGACGCAGCAGCAGCAGATGCAGGCTGTTCCACTTGTTGAGCCTCCTGCCTGAGTTCCTTGATGACTTGCTACCATTCGCAAAAAGCTCGTTAGCAGAGATTCCTCGTGCTAAACAAAGGAGTTAACATACCGCCAGAGCCTCCGGGTTCACTCCGCGCTCGATCATAGAGATGCAGATGGACAAGGTCCGACGGTCAAGATGGCAGTTCTAGTATCCACACAGGTCAGTTATTCGGCCTTAGTACGCGTTTGACTGGGGAGAGCTGAGCATACGAGAATAGTAGATATCTCATGGAGGATATCTACAGCTTGTTGCGCAGCAGCGTGCTTGTCTGGTTCGGGCATGATGGCGGTTGATGGGGGTTTGATATGAAGAGTGAAGAGGGAAGTGGAGGTGGAGGTTGATCATGGCGGGGAGACGCGGGACACGGTTTGGCTTGGGTTGACGTGCACATCATGACAGTCTATAGCAGTAAAAAAAGCCAGCATTTATTGACGATTCTACCTATTAGAACAAGTTCCAAGATGAACTGGGGTTTCTCTTTTGATTTCTGTTTTATGGTATGTTACTCGCTTACTTTTACGCAGTATCTGGACATCAGGTATTGAGCAGGCTCAAACTATCATTCCTCACCATTCATAGATATTCATCATAAACAAAATGGGCATTTCCATACACAGGTATAATTATCGTTCTTGCTAACAGCATTATCACACATAAACGGTCGTCAAAGCATAAACATCCATCCGCAAGCCTCTAAGTCTTCATCGCTTCCACAAACAGCTCTCTCATTCCCTTGAGCAAAACCACCAACTCCCTCGACTCATTCAGCTTATCCAGCACTTTCTCGACCTTCTCCCTCTCGATCTTGGGCCGGCAGTGCTTCACATCATAGTCCCGTGAGCTCGTCACCAACTCGAACCAAGCCTCGCGCTCCCAGTCCTTCTCGTCAATATGCGTGTACACAAACTTGAGTCGATCATCGTGTCCAGCGCCCTCGATCTTAAGGCATAGGTTGGTGATCCAAAAGTCTAGCTCAGGCACGTTGAACCGCGATTGGGCTTGTTGCTGCTGAGCGTATTCGCGCTGTGCGGCGAGGCGTGATTCGATCTCGGCTTGGGTCTGAGCAATTTCGGCCTTGAGGGCGTCGCGCGTGGAAAGGTGGTTGTCGCGCTGGCCTGCGAGGGAGTTGATGGCGCTCTCCATCTCGCGCGTTTCCGCCTCTTCCTTCTCGATAGTCTGTTGATGGGTTGAGGTCTTGACTTGGATGATTTCGATGTCTCTTTTCTTCATGCGTTGGTCCTCTGATGCAGTAGTTAGTATACATTTCATGCGCTCTCATGGTTGGCCATCACCTACCTTGTAGTTCGGCGACATTCATGCGGAACTGGTTGCGCTCTTCGAGCACGCGCTTGCGCCCTTCCTCAATGAATGCATCGAATCGCGCGGTGAACTTTGCCATGCGGTCGCGCAAATCATCGAAGCCAAAGTTAATGTTGGGCAGTTGGTTTGCGACAGAGGGGCCGACAGGCGGCATACTCGCGCGCATGCTCGCAGATAACGAGGACTTGAAGTCGACAGCCATTGTGATGTTGTACGTGTAGCGGGCAGGTGTTGGGATGTTTGATCAATAAATGATTAGGCTTGTTATCGTCGCGCAACCCAAGTGATCGATTGTGGTGGGTGTAAATCGGGCATGATTCTAATGCATGTATTTACACCGCGAAATTGCGTTGCTCGGTCGACTAGGAAGTGTGGCGCACATCGTTTGCACCGCCACGTGGGGCCGTCGAAAGCTTCAATTCACGTCGCATCGCGTAGAGCATCTCTCTCCAGGATCTACCTTACTCACCGTTATCACTCTCCTATAGATGGCTTATTGCCCGCGTTACTCATATTCTTATCGCACTACCACACAACGCTTAGGATGCCTGTTTAGTGTTTCTGATACCATATACTCACGCTCGAGACTCTCTTGCGCTTGCACCAGCCCATCTCGCGATGAAGAAAGGAACATCGACCAAAATTTCAACACATTGGAGATCGATACTCGGGCCAAATGGCTGAGACCAGGCGACTTACGGACCTGATACACGGTCACGTAGGAAGTCTTACTTATTTACCACCTGAAAATGCGACAACGCAACTTGGTACTTTTCATACCAGTCGCGTAACATCTGAAGGTGAGTTTCTGAACCATCATGCTGCGCGCATCGCCATATTAACAAAGTCTCTCTAGCACCGCACTTAAAAGTTGTTGGATCGTCAGCAGAATTGTATCCGCCTTCAAAATCTCCTACTCCGGAAATCTCTTCCAACCTTTGGCAGGAACGTAGAGTTCAGAAGCGATGGCTTCTTCAGTCTCACCCCGAAGCTTTCATGGGCAACTCAGCACTCTCTGGACTTTTAGAAGAAAACATGAATCGCTACTCAAAGATCGAAGGCGAAGTTAGTGACCGACCATTACTATCTATTGGCCAAATGACGAATGTGTCTGACCACTGGAGAATTGCTGGGTCACCAATGCTTGCGGCTGCTACGGGAGAATCAGGAGAGCTGCTTAGACTGGCCCGAATCGATCAATCGAAATGGCAATGGGGGAATGACAAGCACACGACTCTTCAGCCCTCTGTCATAGACCCTGATGATCCGGATGAAGAGGTTATTTGGGCCAGCGATGGCCTTCCAATCTCTCAAGTCAAGTTCGCAACCAGCCTCTCGCGATATGATGCTGTGCGCTGGCTCATCATTCAGAAGCAGACATCGACCACAATCCTCCGGCCAGAGTATCACAAGGTCCCAGTAGCCCAGTCATCTGCCTCCAGTCTCGATGTTCAGCAACAAAGACTGTCCCGAATCGACCCTAACCCAATTATAACCCTCTCGCACAAGCAGACCGGCGGCAATGCGCAGGTAGATGTTGCCTTTAACCCGAACTCAAAGGGCCAGCAACCCCAGATTGCTATTGTCGATGAGTGCGGGTACTGGTCCATATGGGACGTTTTAGGGAATCAGCAAAAGACAAGACTATCGTCTCAGAAATGCGGGCATATCTCAGATGGGCTCTTGAACGAACTTCCGTCGGCGACAGAGCATCCAGCTGAGAAACACGGCGTCTTGTTCGTTGGCAATGCCGAAGTGGATAGTTTCTGGGAGGATCAAACACAGAACGATAATGAATCTGGAGAGTTGGCAAAGCGGTCGAGCCATTTGTTGATTTGGAACAGAGAAAAGTACGAAGTTATTGATCTTGTATCAAACATAGCTCTACCCAAACTATCGCTATTGGCTCGACCAAAATCCAAGCCTGATGCGATCCTCGACATCAGAGTCAGCCCAGCCAACCAAAATCACGTTTTTATCTTAACTATGCGGAATCTCTACTGGATTGACTTGTTTGCAAAGAGCAAACAAGAGGAAGCAACACCAAAACCTACCATTCTGATCTCTTGCCCCCGTTTGCTGGATAGAGAAGGTTTGCGGATGACGACTTGTCTTACATCAGAAGATGGACAAGAGGTTGTCATGGTGTTTGTCTTCTCACCGACTCATAGACAACTTCAAACGTACTGGTTTGGGCGTTCAACAGAAAGCGGCCTTCCTTACTGGCATCGTGATGTGCTCACTCTTCCTCATGATAACGGCGCTACCAAGGGCGATATTCAATCACTTGAGATTCATCCAGCCAAGCTCACGCAAAAGGGAGGCTCCTCGTCTAGTCTGGGGGGCGAGTATTACCGCTCAGGGGTCCAGTTCTATCAAGGGAGTATCCTGAGTAAAGATCTGGGCGTGCAGTACTGCATCTGCGTCTCGGTAAAGGATCGCAATATGCAGATTTCGCTTCCTACTGGGCGTGTTAATCGTTCCAGGACGGACCAGGCACAACGCTGGAAGAAGAAGCGCAAACAGTTCCTTCGGCATATGGGCACCGCCTTTGTGCTTCCTGATGGTATGGCTGAGGACAACATCAAAGAGGTTGTGAAGCCTTTCTCTCGGTCTGATGATATAGATATCAACGATAGCAAGGCATCCTCAGTTTTTGGGCCAATCCATCTGAAGCTGGATGTCATTTGTCGCTCTGTCAAACAAGCTCTTTTGGCTATTTCAGACAGCCCCCATGATATACCATCCGCTTTGCTCTTGGCTATTCAAGAAAATATTTCAGAGGGCGTGGCTGAAGGAAGACTACCCCTCAAGACTTGGTATGTTTGGGTCACAAGCTGTAAATGTCGTTTATACTAACTCATGATAGGAAAGAAATTGGTGACGAGCTCGGGCCATTGAACTTGGGAAGCGGCGACAACGCGGCACAGCCAGATATGCTAGACTTGTTCTTAGGCGATGATGGCCAAACAGTTGTCACACAGCTAGGAAGACAGACTTCGCAAGAGTGGATTCGATCACTCGTCAGTCTGTCACACCTCAACCAAACATACGTGGATCTCTGGCTTGATCCTTTAGAGGGGCGATTGCCTGAAGAAGAGGAAGAGGTAAGGAGAGGATGGATCGCAGACCTGGCCAAGGACATGTTCTTGGCTACCGCCGGTGTTATGGTTCAGGACATGCCTCTTCTAGGACCAGCGAGTCAGGAGGGAGACGAGGAACGTCAAACGACTCAATCGAGTGCGATTCGGGTCAAGTCGTCCCAGTCGTCAGAAGCTGGTATTCCTTCGTCGCCTCTTAGCACGACGTCGAACAGTACCAGTGATGCAGCAATCAGACGACTTCAACTCCTCGCGCCCTCGCTACGACTGGAGAAGATGGAATCTGCCAAGCAATCAAGTGTGTTGTCACACTGGCCGACTGAGCGCGGTGTCAGTACAGATGACTATATCTCTAGCGTTGCTATTGCCAGCGATAGAAAGTTTGACGAGGCTCGATTGCGACTACAGAGGATCGAAAACAAGCGCAAGGCTCAAGCAGACAAGTACAAGCTGCCACGGAAATCATTGTCGCAAAAGCCCGGAAGGGGACCATTCGTACCACAATCGTCTCAGATGCGCCCTCAGAGAGAAGAACCCACAGATCTGCCACCGCTGCCAGCAGCACCCGCGCCTGCGCAGATTATGTCGAGCCAGCAGGGAGTACCCGGGTCGTCACAGAGCCAAGGACTCTTCGGACCTTCGTTTACTATGAGCCAGCCGGTGTCGGGCATATTTGGAGATAGGAAGAAGGC
Source organism: Fusarium stilboides (assembly GCA_014822085.1). Lineage (NCBI taxonomy): Eukaryota > Fungi > Ascomycota > Sordariomycetes > Hypocreales > Nectriaceae > Fusarium > Fusarium stilboides. Next base: position 202,127 of record JAASAY010000454.1, read on the forward strand.
CAAGAAGGCCAAGCGGAAGAGTGGGTTTAGATGAAGCAAGCGAAGTTGGAATTTGGGTACGAATTTAGGAGTATTAATGAGATCCATGAAATATTTGCTTGATGTTATTTGAATGTTTTCAAATGTCGCGATCCGAATATCGTGATTTATGACTGTTTGTCGTCTAACTGCGTGGTCTCTTTGTTGTTCATGATCTATATCTCGGGCGTAGGTACGGGGCCGGCAGGTGGTCCGGGAAAGTCTTGAGATAGGTAGGTAGGTATTGTAGTTATGGATATTTAATTACATTCTACGCGGGCTTAGTCCAAGCCAGTGTAAAGACTTCCTGAGATATTTAAAGCTTATTCTAAGTTTAGGATGGCAATCTGTTCTTATTCTTATACCTTAGGTAAAGAATAATCTTAATAGAAATCTGTTTGTTTCCTAAGTGTTTGTCGGGCCGCTTGGCCAGGTGCTAAAACGTCATTTCAGTCGCTACCTATCAGGTTTACTTGACTTACATCCAGCATCAACTCAACTTCCATCACACTTTGACAACCAAAACACTATAAATACTCTCCGGTCGCCCTAGAAGCATATACTTCACATCCATCAACACTAAACCTGTGAAAAAAATCATGTCTCACTGCCATGATGAACATTCTGGCCATGGCCACGACCACCATGAGCACGACCACTCAGACGACATCACGCCGGCTGTTCAATTTTCGCTCTACAGTCAGGTCAACTTTGATCACATCGTCACTCTAAACGAGACCCAGCGAGACGTTGGACAGAAAGTTGTCAAGAAGACGTGGCAAGAGAGACTCGACATCGAGCCTGAGCTGGCTAGCGATGTTGATGAGCAGCTTCTCATGACAGTGCCGTAAGTATAACCCTTTGTTATATACGATTAAATACTAACTAAGATCAGATTCACGGCCCAAATCAAGCTTCATTCTATCCTCATCCGCACATCCCCCTCCGCCTCAGCACCCAAAACTCTCCACCTTTTTATCAACCGGGACGACCTCGACTTTGCAGCCGCAGAGGAATCCGACCCTGTTCAAACTCTCGAGCTATCCCAGACGAGCGATATCCAGGAAATCCCCGTTAAGCGGGCGCTGTTTGGCAAGGTTCAGCAGCTGGTGCTCTTCTTTGCCGACAACTTTGGCGATGGCGACGAGGACGTCACACGCATCTCGTACCTCGGCTTCAAGGGCGAGTGGACGCAGCTCGGTCGAGCACCTGCGAATATCATCTATGAGGCTGCTGCTAACCCAGGAGATCATAAGCTTAAGGGAACGAGTGTGAATCAGATGGGAAGCGGTATTGGAGGGAGGGGTCCTGGAGCTTAAAGAGAGTGAGGCACGACAACTAGATTCACGAGACACAAAATAAAAAAGACCCAATTAGCATTAGCCTAGATCAATTGAAATCGTATAAAAAAATTCATTTTTATTAATATTTGATATACATATCATCATCATATATGTGCCGTCCATCTCATCTCAGCTCATAGGTCGCAAGGGTCCTAGCCGGGAATTCTCCGGCCGTGCAAAAGCTCTGTAGTATTATCTCAACCTCCCAAAATCTTTCACCACCACCGACCCGATCAACCCATCGCCAATTCCCACCCCCACGGCGGTCCAATTCCTCCTCTCGACAACGTCACCCTCGTCCGCAGTGTCGTCGTCGCTCGCCGCCGTCTCCAAAAATGCCTCCTCGTCTCCCAATCCGTCTCGCCCTCCCCCGGCCCTGCGCCGTCGCCGCC
>JAASAY010000455.1:0-77006 GCA_014822085.1 Fusarium stilboides
TATTAGCGGTAATATATTAATATAAAAGTTATAATTTCCTATATTAAAAAAAGTAAAGCTATTACTAGCCTCTTTAGGCAGAAAATTAGGCACCCTAGTAAGGTTATTAACTATATGCTATAAGTATATATAAAAGCTATAGTTATTTATTTTATAGCTATTTTATATTTTAGCTAAAATAGCTTAGAAAGTTATAGTTTTAATTAGGACTTAATTTTATTAATTTAGGAAGTATTTTATAAAAAAAATATCCCAAGGGGAACCTTTTATATCCCGCCTATACTAAAGTAATTACCTAAGAGATATAAGGCTTGTAATATTATAAAGGCTTATAGCACTCAAAGAGATAATAATTAAAGCATATATTTGGCTAAAGATATCATAAAGTGCTTTAATTATTTTATTACCTCTTACCTAAAGTTAGGCAGAGTGCCGATTATTTAGCGGACCCCCTGCTCCTGTTAACTTCCCACCCACTTGTGATGCTAAAGAAGGAATGATTGTCTGTCGAGAAGCCTACTAAGCCCGGGTCTGCACCAGGTCTTGTTTCCTAGACTAATAGTAGATGATGCTCGCTGTTCACAGTTACAAACTTTGGGCAAGCTGTGGAGCGATCATGGGATGATCAATATGGAGTTGAGAAGTTGGAGCCTGACCAAGGTTTGGGACTGGTTGAGCGGGTGAATGGGATGATGAACCGAGAAGAGGGGGATTTGATCTTCTGTTCGATGAGGCTAAACTCGATCTGGGAGAAATCGCAGGCTGGAAGGAGGGTGAAAGAAATCTTGGCGGTTAATGATGAAATGTAATCGTGGAAGCAGATGAAGAATTCAGATAAGAATCACATGATAACACCTTGAGATAGGCAGGGAGCTTTCTCAGGTGTTGATGACTTTACAATAATTTATTATAGGCATGATGGCATACCCGTACAGATTGAAATCGTCTGCCTAATTGAGTATTATTTCTGCCGCGTGGCTGGTGATGTAGCTGCTGGAGTTTTGAGTCCGGGAGGCGTTGATGGGCGGCGCGAAGACGAAGTTGGGATGGAATGGATGAGCGATGACGCTGATGGTTTAGGTGACGTAGTAACTTTGTGGCGCGGACGGGGTCATTCCCAAGCCCGAGATGGGCGACCTCTCATCAACCTAGGCTATACATCATATAAGAGCTCAGGGACCAAACTTGCTGATGAAGCTAATAAAAAATTCCATTCCAAGATAATTCACATCTCATTTTTATTTGCTATTGTTTTGATTGAGATACAATCTTATCCTCCCATCTCCACGACTACGTTTCACATCACAAGGACCCATTCATCTGCAGCGAAGACCCCTACTTTTTTTAATCCCACTCAATCTTCCTGTTACAACGCAAGGTAAACTTGAAACCTGAGTGGCACGATGGGTTCTGACGAAGCGGGGCATATCTCAACCTCACAGCAAGGGTACGTGAGACGAGAAGTTGCATTTGGATGTTTCGTTTGTGTCTTTCGTGTTTGATTGTTTCTTTGTTTGAAGACGAGTGTCTTTTGGTTTTGGCGGTACAAACGCAAACACAATCATCTGGTCTCGGACTAAGTCAATCCCGTTTGTTCATGCATTCTTTCCGTTTCGTCACGAGGAACGTTTTCCAACCTCTTCATTCCCGTCATATGACTTGTTTGCCGTCTTGGCCGGTCGAGTCACAGTCATATTTGGGCACATACATACAGCATACAGCATACAGGCTGCAGAGTTGCAGACCACCTATTCAGAGAAGCGAGTAGCACCTCATTCATTCACCTCACTCAGACCTCTTACAGCAGGGGGTCGGGGGCCTCGTAGGCATCGAGTGACGCTAGCGCTCAGTGCCGTTCCATGCGTCCTAAGCCCCGCCTCCACTCTGAAGCAGTCGTCGCGGGCTGAGCCTCCCGTCGGACGCGCTTCCATTCTCCATTCTCCCACTGCCCTCCCGCTCCAGTTTTTTTCCCCTTCTCACCTCTTCACTTTTTACTTCACTTACACTGCCACTTTCTGCGTTTGTCGCTCTGCACCTTCACACTCTATTTCCTCCGTTTACACTTTCATCCCGCTTTACAACTCACGGACCTCAATTCTTACACTGCGCTATCATCTTTTGCGCTTTCAACTTTCTTTCCAAAACATCCTCTAACATTCATCTCTGTGTAGCCGCCTGCACGGTTTACTCAACTTTCGGAGTCGCCGATCACGACCAGGCAGCTCAAGCTCGGCTGACACCTCGGACTCAACCTTAACTGCCAACTCCGAGTACGAGATCACACCTGCAGATTCCACTTTCTCTCCAGAGGCTTCACCTCGATCATCGACTTCATCCACATCATCTACATCCTCTACAAACACAAAACAATACAAGATGCCGTTTCGTCAGAGGATGGCCCGCCACTTTGGCGATTCGGTATGTGCAACCCCGCATTCACCATGTACACATGTCTATCAATGATGCGCTATCATTGAGATGCGCATGAACTGTAACATGGAATGCGACTTGTCTAATTGGCGTTGACGCTGACGCCGTTAATCAATAGCTTGCTCCCGAGAAGCCCTACCTCAGCTACTACGATGTTCTCTTGACAGCCGAAGATATCAAGGCGCTCAAGCATGACTGGTTAACCGACAACAACATTGCTTTCTGGGAAGAATACCTCGAGCGCGAAACTCTCCCTCGGTATCCCCAGGCTCGCATCGTTCTTCTTCGCCCCAGCATGACATTCCTTCTTATGAAGGAACCCGATATGCGATCAGTCCAGTCTGCCCTTCCCGATTTCTCCAAGGTCACACACATCTTCCTACCCATCAACGACAATCGTAATGTGAGTGTCGCTGAGGGTGGTAGCCATTGGTCGCTGCTCTTGGTCTCGACTCTTGATGGCGTGGCTTTCCACTACGACTCACTTGGCGGAGCCAACTACTCCGAAGCCAACCTTGCTACGCGCAAGCTTGCAACAATTCTGGGACGACCCCTTCGATTCATCAACCTCGAGGATTGTCCCCAGCAAGAGAACGGTAGCGACTGCGGTGTGTTCGTCTGCCTACTGATGCGCCATCTCCTTGTCAAGCGCCTTCTCTGCGCTAATGCCCGCGAGAAGGTGTCGATGAGTATGGGCGGTAAGATGGTCGATAGCTACGGCGGCCGCAAAGAGATGATGCGAATTATTGAAAACCTCCGTAAGGAGGGTGAGCGAAGGCGATCGTGAGTGTCCCAAATTGTGACCTGCAAGACGTATCTAATGATCAAGATAGGAGAAGCGCCAGCCCATTTTCGAACAAGACACCGCCGCGGATCGAATAGAGAACGGACTGCTACGGCTCTTGCGAAGAATTCGAGGAACTCTTAAGAAATATTATGGAAGCAAAGTCTGCAAAACCGACTAATCGCCAAGCGACCCCTGGCATCCAAGGGTCAAAAGGACGTTCAATCGACCAAAACGGAGGAGCGAGCCCCAGCGGCCAGAGTACTAGTCGCTCTGCCAACCCTCCATGGGTTGGGATGAGTGCCTTTGTGCGTCCTAAGCAGGGCCAAACGCGATCTAATACACCTTCGCCCCTTGGACCCAAAGTCTGCAAGGCCGATCGAATTAGCAAACAGCCCCGGATCCAACCAAGTCCTCCAACTCCTGTCAAAATCCGGGGTAAGCGGCAGTCCAAATCCACCTCGACTTTGACTACTCAGAGTCGCAAGGTTATTCAAACACGTTGATACACTTGTTCCACCACTGTAATGAAATTCACGAGGGATGCGTCACGGTCGATTGGTTTTATTCTACTATTTCAGCTTCAGCTTCTGCGAGAACATGTTTTTGGCGTTGGTGGCAGCGAGAGCGATGCGATACATGTGGAATGTGGCCTTCATGTAATGGATGAGGATGACCGCGAGTATGTCTTTATTGGCTTCTGAATGATCTTCCCAAATATCAAGTAATGCAAGGGATTTACGAGTTAGCGATTGAGGCGTTGGTTAGGATATCGGAAAAAAGACATGCGGCATCGAGTGCATTAGCATAGCCTATCAGGTGGTCCGCTAAATAATCGGCACTCTGCCTAACTTTAGGATCAGTTGCTATAATAATTAAAGCATACTTTAGGCTAAAAATATCCTAAAATGCTTAAATTATTTTGTCTCCTCTTACCTACAGTTAGGCAAAGTGCTGATTATTTACTGACCCACCTGCCTATGAAGAATAATTGTATGTTTCTTGATAACAGTATTTCTCTTAAGCGATTTGTATGTAATATCGTGACGTTTCTATTGATTTAATGTCTAAAATCTTGTCCTAACTCCCCAAACGCCTGAACATGATTCAATCTCATGACGACAGCCTATCTATCGCCCTTTTAATATTGGCCTCTAGATCGTAAGTCCGTACATTGGTATCTTGTAAACCTTCAACAGCTCGGCCATCTAGTTCTTTCCAGCAAAAGCAGGGTTCTGCTCCATTGTTGAGGAGATATACCCTCTCAATGCCGCCCATCGATTCGCAGTTGGCGCCGGAGCAGCAGGCTTCGCCTCAGCCACAGTATCCATGGTGTCATCGCCATCATCGTCGTCGTCTTCATCCTGCTGCACCCCAGCAGGTTTCTGCGTCTCCTTCTGTGCTGCCAACCTCGCCATACTAACACCAAACCTCTCCATCTCACCCTTAACAACCCTCTCCTTTCTCTTCAGCGCACCCTTTTTGCTCTTCAAACTCTTGTGACGAATCTTGCCCTGCTGCTCAGCATCGCCCTCCTCAAGCTCAGGTAGCGCATCGGCAAGACTATCGAGGGTGGCGGCGAGCTTCTTGGAGGGACGACGGCGCTTGGCGGACTTTTGGATGCGTGAGGTTGAGGCGATGCGGGAGACGAAGGATGAGTGCTTGATGAGACGCTTGTCGCGCTTGCTAGATAGGAAGGAGTCTGTGACGGCGGCGTCATCGCGGAAGACTTTTGCGGGTGTGAGAGGGTGGATTTGGCCGGTTATGCGCTGGTGGCGGAGGGTGCGCGCCGAGGGCTTTTTGAGACCTGGTGGTTGGGGGGCCTGTGGGTGTTAGTTCCATTGTATAGAGGTAGGTAGTTGAGACTGAGGTACCATTTTTGTGTTGGGTGGGGAGGTTGTGGATGTTGTAAGCGTCGAATTGGTGATGGTAGGATTTGGTGTTGCGAGAAAGTTGGAAACATTTTCGGTGAGTGGTGCCTCACCGAGGTTGGTGGGGTACACCGAGAGGCTAAATGGAGGGGCACTGGGCGCTGCTGATCAACTTAAATCATGAGAACAGAATACCATAGATAGCTGGCATAAGTAATTACAGGATCAGAGTGGGAAGATAATTACAAGAAGCATTCCACATAAGTCGTAAGGTTGTAGTTACAATTCTGTTCCTCGGAAATGCCTGGAGTCGGACGAGTGTTGTTTAGTTCGTAGTGGGGTATAAAAGTACCGTAAGGTGATGCCCTCTCGTGACTCGAACTTTACATCTTACTTTTTCTTCACATCTTCCCTTATACTGAGCTTCATGCTGTAATTATGAATGATATTGATACGTTACGCAGAGAGATTGCAAAGCGGGAGGTCGAACTCGCCGACCTACGATCGCAACTCGCAGCCGCCGAGTCTGAGGCTCGCGAAAGCACGGAAGCGTGGAAATGGCCTCTTGATACGCACGAGTATGAGAGGTATAGCAGACAAATGATTGTTCCCAACCTTGGACTCCAAGGTCAGTCATCCCAATAACATGTATCTCATCACACTAACGCTACAAAAGGACAGTTACGTTTGAGAAAGGCCAAAGTGCTCCTGGTCGGCGCTGGAGGACTAGGATGTCCCGCCGCGGCGTATCTAGCTGGTTCGGGTATTGGGACGATAGGCCTCGTTGATGGCGACGAAGTCGAAGTCTCCAATTTGCATCGCCAAGTGGCGCATGCGACGGGACGAGTGGGCATGAGTAAGGTGCAGAGTGCCATCACTTTTCTTAAAGAGTAAGACCCTGTATAATGGATCGAATGTTCTCTGACTAATTTGTGAAGGCTTAACCCGACGATAACTTACAACGCGCATAACACTCATCTGACACCTCAAAACGCACAAGATATTGCGTCGGGTTATGATCTTGTTCTGGATTGTACTGACCATCCTACTTCTCGCTATCTCATCTCCGATATCTGCGTTCTCCTCTCAAAACCACTTGTCTCGGCATCTGCATTTCAAACTTCCGGCCAACTGATCGTTCTCAACAACCCTCCCGGCAAAGGACCCTGCTATCGCTGCGTCTTCCCTACTCCCCCACCACCAGACAGTGTGGTAGGATGTGGCGAGGGCGGTATCATTGGACCTATAGTCGGCACGATGGGCGTCTTGCAAGCCCTTGAAGCGATTAAGATGATCACAAGGGGAGATCTGGAGGCTCATGATAGAGAGGCCAAGACGCCAATGTTACTGCTCTTCACCGGCACAGCAGATACCCCTTTCCGATCCGTCAGAATGAGAGGCAGAAGGAAGACTTGTCTGGCGTGTGGTGATGAGAACGGATTGACATTGAATGAGTTGAAGACGTCGATGGACTATGTGCAATTCTGCGGTATCAGACAGCCTGTTAATCTACTCAAGCCCGATGAGCGAATAACGGCAAAGGAGTATGAGACGCTTTCCAAGTCGGAGGGTAAAGAGCCTTTGCTGGTGGATGTTCGGGAGAAGGAACATTTTGATCTCTGCAACATTTCAGGCTCGGTCAACATCCCCATCAGTCGCTTCATGAGTGTTCGTGGTGAAACCACACCCGAAGGCTGGCCAACCGAACTGGCTCCATCTACGCCCATATACTTCGTCTGTCGGATCGGAAACGACTCGCAGATCGCTGCACAAAAGCTCAAAGACCTGGGATTGGGGAACAACGGAGAGCGATTCATCGGTGATATCTTGGGTGGTATAAAATCGTGGAAAGATACGGTCGATCCAACTGTGCCCTTCATATAGGATTTCATTATACAGACAGCGCATAAGACCAGAATAAAGAGGAAAAGGGGATAGTCGTATTGGATAAGAGATTTTAATGATATACATACAACGCCCGTATTGATCCGTGCTGCAACACCAAGGGCAGTCCATCCCTGCCCATCAGCTGCGCCATTACATACATTTTTTGCCAAGAAGAGTCAACAGTAATTTGCGGACTTAAATCAGAAGAGATGTTTTACACAAAGTTGGCAGTCTTCTTTTTGTTGAAGGCCTTTTGGTCTTTTAGCCATTGGCGGTAGCCAGCTACGCTTGAGATCTTTTCGCCGTAGAAGTCAGGAACTGCACTACGTTAGTACTCAATCAACTGACACACGGAATCGACAGTCTCATCTTACCAGGGTTGTTGGCGCTCGAGTTGGTGGGGTCAACTCGGTGCTTCTTGATGCGCTCAAAGAATTGGGCCTCCTTCTGTGTTATCTGCTTCTTCCACTTGCGGTTCAAGGCGTAAAACACCTGGTTACCGACACTGGGACCACTCAACCAACCAAGACCAGAAAAGGCGAGCGTCATAATGCCCAGCGTCATGAACGGGTCGAGAGGGATCTGAGTGATAACGGGTTCTGCCAAACCCGTTGACAGAAACACCGCACCAGCACCTCCGGCAAATATGCCATTCGTAATAGAAAAGGCAAGCTGGAATCGGCGGCGCTTCACACGGAGCTTGAAGAAGTTGTTCCAATCCAGAGGAGGTAGCTCAGTGCTGGTTGATCCGGGCGCAGCGCTGATAGGTTGCTGAGGCTGCGCGGCAGCGGCTGGCTTATCCGACATAGCTCGGGCGAAAGTCTTGGGAATCGAAGAGCCGGAGACGAGGCATTGCGGTCGGAATGGAGAGTGCGAGAGACATGAGGCGGGACGAGCGACTGAGATGGTCGAGAAGGGAGCTTTCGGCGATGAGCGCACGAGACCCGTTGCGGGCATGCGCACGACGAATGTCTTGAGCGGAGAAGCCATGATGTGAACAAATCGAGACGGAATTGACAAAGTTTAGAATAAGTCAATTGAGGTTGTTGCGAAAAAAGAACGGAGTGGAGATTTCGGATGTCGTCGTTGTGCCGGCCGGTTATTTTGGCGTGACGTGGGGGATGCTGAAGCAAGCTCGGTAGAGCTCGTTCGTGATCTCATGGCGGGTGGAAGAAAAGTTTGGCGCGGCTTTAAACGCGATTAAGCGCTGCCGCACTAGGAGCTCGGTCGGGGAAGCTATAGCCCGGGGTACCCCCTAAATAGTAGGGCTATATAAGATATAGCAGAGAAAAAATCATTATAGCTATATTATAAGCCTTTAGAATTTTTTAAGAGCTTAATACTTAGTAGAGTGTTAAAAGCTATGGTTTTATTTTTAAAAATACTTAAAAGATTATTACCTAGCAGCATTTAATGTGTTTAATATTATTGTAAGATATTGAAGGGTATTTTAGAGGCTTAACGCTTTCTTTAGGCCTTTGTTGCTGATTGACTTTGCTTAGTCATTGTCCAGCCCGCTCTTTGAGTTGCAGCCAACCTCTCGAAATACCTAACGAAATACACCGCGTTGGATGAAAGCTCGACACAATTATTTCTGGCACATTACACGAGCGACGATACCCATTTAAATAATTTCCAACGTACTAGAGGCGAACAGGGCTCTTTTTTAATGCTCACTACGTCCCCATCGCTTTGGCGCTTTGTCTCATTGTCGTCCACTTGAGCTGGCGTCGCGGGTCGCGGAACTCGCTCGTGCGCCCACGCGATGGAGTCGATCCAGCAGCCCGAGCCCGTCAGTCCCAAGAAACGAAAACGACATGAACATGGACGATCTCGAATCGAAGTTCACCTTAAGTCAAAGCCCAGAGACTATGTTCCTGGTAGCGGACCGCCCCTCCAGCGAATTAGCTTGCTTCCGCCGCAAGATTCGACCGCGTATATCCTCGAGAGAATCATTCTGCCTTCGCCGGGCGTAGCTGCAGATGGTCATGCTTTACCGAGACGTATGACTTATATCGTGGCATGGCGCGACTTACCGGCTGCGCAAATGTTAGTTCCGGCTATGGAGATCCTGGAATACGTTTCACCGCGAGAGCTGGAGGATTGGGAGTTTGCGAATACTGAGGAACAGCTGGAGCGCGAAAAGGTTGAGCCCCAACCAAAGAAGGCGGGTGAGGCGCCTAACCCCAAGAAGCGCGGAAGACCACCAAAGCACAGCAAGATAGAAACAGCTGTTGTCGCGGTGCCAGAGGATGATATGGCTGTTGTGCCAAAGAAGGGTGTCATGACGATAAATACGCCGACGAAGAACAGGTTAAAGGATTTTGAGGGACTGTCGGATGAAGAGGAGACCCCAGCCCGGCAATCGCAGTGGGAGACGACTGGAGAGTCAGTTGAGACTGATATGGACCAAGGATTTGGTCAAGATGGTCTAGCATCTGTCGAGGAACCCGAGAATGCGTGTTCTGGGGAGCGATTGGATATGTTGCGCGACTCGGAACTTACACCTCGGGCACCGAAACAAAGCTATGCTGTAGGCAAACAGTTGGAGTCGTTTCCTTCCACAGGGACTTCGAGTCGACAAAGCACACCAAAGCTTACAAGTGCTAAATCGAAGTCAGAGGGCAAGAAGAAAATAGGCCGTTCTGTGAAGAAGAAACCAATGCTCAATGGGTTGTTGAGCGGCGTTGGTCCAGCTGCAGAGTCCGCGTCGGACTTCACTTGGACGCCGCAAGAAGAATCAGCTACATACTCGAACTCAGGGGTTCAAACACCAGATCCAGAGTCGGATTATGCAACGGCACGTCTCATAGAAGAAGCACTGTCGGTGCAGAAAGGGGAGCCTGCGAGAAAGACAAAGCCCAAGTCCAAAACGAGCACCCCAAAGCCCCCGAAATCAGCTCCTGCAAAGGCCTCAAAGCTAGCCCCTCCACGAGCAGAGCCCGTTGAGGAAGACACAGGACCTGTCGTGGAAGACACAGGACCACCAGCTGAATCTGCTTGGGAGGTCAAGCGTGTCGAGGGCATGGATGTATACGAAGTCGAAGGCGTCGGTCTCGTACGCTACTTCAAGATCCGATGGGAGGGCGACTGGCCGCCAGAGCAGAATCCATCTTGGGAGCCAGAAAATAATCTCCCGCGTCAGCTGATTAAGAATTATCTGAAGAACAGCAGAAGAAGACGCCTTGGACCTAAGCCGCCTGCACCAAAGAAGGCTCCTGTCCAACAGCCAGTAGTTGCGCCTTCATATGCACCAAAGAAGGCTATGAAACAGACAACTTTATCCTGGGGACTGCCTGCGAAGCAGTACAAGAGCGTCAGCGAGGCATTTGAAGGTGAAGAAGAAGATGAGCTTGGCATGCCTATGGAGGATGCAGTACCAAACGATTACGAGGATGAAGGAGACGATGAGCTTTTCGTCGTAGAAGAACCACCGACGAAAAAGAGTCGCGTAAAGACATCGTGGGGTGGAAATGGTACTTCAGCGGGTATGGATCTGGGTATGATGCCAGACTACATGTGAAACAAAAAGTGCTTTGCTTGGCTACGAAGGAGTTTTGGACAAAGGAAGCTTATGGGGATTGGCTTTATCACGAAGATTTACGTACATGGATGGATGTTTTACATAGGCAAGGCGTCGATTACATACAAAAACTTCACGGCGGCGTACAATAGCATTAGAGATACCCATGTTTATCGAAGATTCGTATATTCCCTAATAGGTCTATCTATCTCCCTGTGTGTGTTCCCAAGTTCCCAGTGTGTGATGCGTTCATTTGGCCTTGTTGTTGTTTAACCCCGTTGTTCAGTAGTAGGGTCTCGTTGGCCAGTAAGCATCAATCCGTTATGCCTGGGAATGCCCCATCCAGGTCTTATTCGTAGTATCCGTTATGTGCATCGATGTCCCAAGATGCATTTGTATAGACTCAAACAAAGTAATGTCCAGCTAATCATTGCCGAACTGTCTCCAAGATTCCGATTAATGTAGATACGGCGGCATATCCCATCCAAGCAAATCATTCGTATGTGCAAGATGGTATTGAGTATAGTCAAAGACGACTCTTCCAAGATCTTGTTCTCGTAGGTGGATGGTGTCGGTGAGGAGATAGGTGAAGGTAGGTAGATCCAAACAAAATCTAGTTGGTAGAGACCACGGTGTGGTTAGAGAAGGTGGTGTAGGCGACAATGACGTCGGGGATAGGAGCGAGCTTCAGAGCGTCGTGGGCATACCATGATGGGAGTCCCAAAGCTTCGTTACAAATGCGTCGAACAGCAGCGGCCTTGCCGTAATGATCCCATCTGCGAATGTCAGGAAGATTGTTGGCGCGGCAGAACGCCAGCCAGAAGTTGGCCCAATCAGGCTCTTGGAGTTTGGCAGTCTTGAGGTTCGTGAGCTCAACACCCTTGATTTCGATGAGTTGGTATCCAGTGTCACGTCCGCTGACAAAGACGTGTTTGCCTACCAAGTCGTAGCGCTTGTCCTCATCGACAATCGAGACTCGCTCGGTGGTCTTTTCAGTAGAATGGATGCTAGCCTGAAGGGACTCGTTTTCATGAATGGTCGGGAGGGGGGCGGTGTCGCGAGTAGGGACAGGACGTCGGATAATGGGCACTCCAGTCTCTGGGATTCTGATAGGGGAGAAGTTGTTGTAGGGGCTCTTGTCCCAAGCATCGGATAGATGGTCCTTGTTGACATATCGGACCTTGTTGTTGGACTCCATGGTGAAATGGTCGACACAGTAGTCGGAAGGGGTTAACCCCAGGCTCAGGTTGTCCAGGTCGCCATAGTAGGCCTCGATCTTGCGATCTCGTACCATGCGGCAGAGACGAGCCGCCTGGAACACACATGTGAATTCGATTATCAAGAGACCAGTGGTCGCAGGGAAGTCTTGCACGAACTCAACACGGACGATAAAGTTCACCCCAAGCGTCTTGATGATCCACCAGATTGCAGACATCGGAAAGTCCTTCATTTCAATACAGCGTCCGGAGCAGACTTCTTCCTCATCCTCATAGCCAACTCCGTAGAGTCGGGGGTGCTCGCGGGTAGGCGGGTGGGAGAGAGATTCGACGAGGTTGACTTCGGCTTCCCAAAAACTCCCGTCTTCGTGTTGGAAACGGAGACGGTTGGCCCTAACGTTGCGAACATAGTGGCGGGCATCGTATGTATCGCGAAATTCAACAAGAATGCAGTGGTATCCAAGGATATCCTCAAGGCCCTTCGTCGCCAAGCGATTCAGGGACAAGAGTCCCTTGACTCCCATGACTCCATTGGCAACTTGCGTGATGCTGAAGTCGCGTGGGAGATTGTGGATCACTACACGGCGCGACTCGATGATCTCGGGAACATGATCGTAAGACGACAAGTCGACATCATCTTCGGCGATCTGGTTGATGATTCTCAGGGATTGCTTTCCGTCAGAAGTAACGACAGCAGGAGCTGCATTAGGAGCGGTATGGAAAGGGCGGAGGTACATCCCGACATTCTCAAGAGTAGAAGAAGTAGTGTTGTTGGGTTCTATGACAGGTGTCGTGTCGGGAGCAATGTGGGTAGTGTTGATTCCAATGGTCTCATAGGCGTTGGAAGAAGTGTCGTTGTGCTCAACAACAGGTGTCACGATGGGTGCCCCATTTGGGACGGTATCGGTGCGGCGGACTCCAATAGTCTCGAAGGCACCAGATCTGAGGCTGTTCGACTCAACGATGGGTGCGGCGTTGGTTTCGCTGGGCTTCTAGCCACAGTTCGACCAGTCAGATCCAACGGACTCATTGTCTGAGAGCTTATCGTCGCCCTAATATGGGTGATTAGTAAAGATTATACAGTGGAAAGGAGATGTACTTACCAAGTTTCCGCTGATCTGATCAGCCATGGAGCGCAAGTGTTCAAGCTTGCTGGCATATTCGAGGAGGCTCTTCTTGATCTGATCATATAGAGCGATGTCATCGGCAGACTGATCAGGGCTTTCAGCCCGTAAGATGATGTACTAAGTAGTAACGCGTTAGTATTTGCGAGGGTTCATGTTGGAGTATGAGGATTTAGACAACTTACTTTGAGTTTCTCTGCGTCCCGACGCGCGTGCTTCTGCTTCTCCTCGAGATGAACGATGTCACCCTCGAGGTCGCGAACTTGCAAGTGCTCTTCGGAAGAGAGGTCACGGCTGCATGATCCAGAAGGGATGCTGTCACGTTCCATCATCACACGAAGAGGGTTAGTGTGTTCCTGAGGAGGTGGAGTTGAGGCGTTGGCATCGCGATGCTCAATGTTGTCGAAAGCGCTCATAAGCGACGACTGGGAAACGCAGTCCCACTCAGTGTCATGAGCAGCATGGCCTTGCTGGCCTTCCCCAAGAGAGGACATGATGAGAGGTTTGATGCGTAAGAAGTGCGAGTCAAAAACGGAGTGTGCAAAGAGTAGGGGTGATCAGAAGACAGAAGGGGAGGGGATGAGGCAAGCGTGATGCCGCCGATGAAAGGATGATAGGGGAAATAGTGTTAGAGGGAGATCTGATGATGATCTTGAGTGTTTTTGTGTGTGTTTTGATGGGTTGTGGTAGAGAGGGAGAAGTGGTTGAGGTGTGAGGAGGGATGAAGGAGAGAGGAATTTGGTGGAGAGGAGAAGAGGAATATATAGGCGAGCGCCAGTGCCAGTGAATGAAGCCAACCGCACGTCAAGACGCGTAATCCGCAGGCCAAGGGCATCAACAAACAGCTTGGGGGCTACGAGTGACCTAGTGATGACTAGTTACAGTGGCATTGGTGCTAGGAATCAAGGCCAGCGAAGGTACCACGTAGCCAGGGCGATGCAAGCAGATGCAGGCGGAGCTAGAGACTGTCGTTGGCAAGGGGGCAGAGGGCATTCATGGATATCAACTCGATATTCCGAAGCATTGGGGTGGGGGTTAGTTCTAGTCGTGGAGGGGTCTCGGAGAGGGCATAGAAAAGCCGGTTAGGCGGGATGAAAGTGGATGATGCTATCCAGGCATGCATCATCTCGGTCTCGAACAATCAAATTGTTCAGGAGTCCACAATGATGCATCGAGAACGATGTTACATGTTCATATGTTCTGCAATGGCTCCATAGCACCTTGACACTCCTTCAAAATTTACATCGAAGGCCATCTTCTTGCATTTAGAATAACGTCGGTCGTAGATATCGTATTGAGGATAGCGTCGTTCGGTTTTGACTCGTCGTTTTGGACTCTTCGTGTCATCCTCGCTTGGTGTTGTCGACGACGTCCATCCATTTCCTTTCCGCCCCTCCATGACTGAAGCTATTCGGGCCCACATCGACGACTTTGAAACCATCACGACACTGCCCTTTTGTTGTTTTTTCGTGCACCGTCGTCCATCCCGCATATCGAAAGCTCGTCGACCAGCCCACCAGTCAAGAACTCGAAGCTCTGGGGCAGAGGATACTGCCAACGATCGAGAGAACTTGGTTCCTTAGCGAAAAGGCATTCCGGTTTGGAACCACGCTAACCCAGCATCAGGACAGCAGCATCACAACCATCCACCCGTGGTGTTTACCACACGTCGAATGCACCCAAGTCGAGCAAGACAGGAGGCAATACCCATCGGCCATCAGGATCAGTCGTACCTTGCTCCCTTAAGCGCGTCGGCAGCAACGCCTTGCCCATCGACACACCCGACACCGATCTAGGGCCCGGATTCATCATAGCGACAAGACAGCGGGTAAGGAATGGAAGCTCAGAATGAGAGAGGTAAGGAAGATGGCTGCCATATGACCCTAATACTCCCGGAAGTCTCACTGACGAGCCAACAGGTCCTCGCTCGAAGACACGAGACAGAACGGTCCTAGCACGACAGACAAAGAATCTCTACACACATGATTGCATCCGCGAATGGCTAGCTTGACACTCGACCCCCAACATGGCACTTGTACCGATTTTCAGGCAAGCAAGACTTCTTAACTGCCACGTTGATTGGATTTACAAGGCTCGGGAAGCCGTTAATCCATGAAGAAGTTCCCATCAGAGCATTACAATCGAGTGGCCACTGACCAGACTCGAACAAGACAGGGAAGTAAACGGGAACGATACAGAACTCTTGAAGCACTCGCTTCGTAAAGGCACTTCGCCAACTCGAGATCCAGCAACCGCCGACCATGCCTCGAGGCCCACTGGAACGAACACACATACAAAAGGAGAAGGACAAAGGAACCATGAGTTGAATTGGTAAGTCGATTGTTGGTGTTCAAAGAGAGAGCGCTTGGACATGAAGCTAACAACCAACTGGGTTACACTAGACTCGATCTCTCGATGACACGGTCGTGTATTGAACGCTTTGCTATGAAAGGGATTGGCACGCCCAAAGAACGAAACTGAGTGCCTTTGACATACTTTTTGGAAAGATGTTGATAAATTTAGACGAGAATTAGACGAGAATTAGAGGAGGATTAGAGGAGGATTGACAAGGATTAGATGAGAGTTGGAAGAGAAAGGGAAGATTGAAACAGTCTCAGATGCAAAGACACGCCGTCCTTCCCAAAGTTTCGAGAATCTCCACTCCTTCCTTCTCTTACACCAGATGAGTCAAGCGGCCAAGCCCCTGCAAACTTACCCCCGCAATTCGCCTGGGTAGCCCCTGTCGAGAGCTTCCAGGACATGGATCTTGTCAACTTACAGCAAGGATATTGCAAGAGAAAAAGACTGATGTTATAGAGCAGATTCAGCCATTACCATTATACATTGAGTACCAGATACGACCAATACCGATATCATCGCTTATAAGCTCTGCTTGCTTCGGTTTCGATCAGCATTAAATCAGGTCATAGCCGGCGATTCCCCAAAAGCTACCCACCATCTACCAACCTACATGACATGACGCCTCCAATCCACAATTCAAGGTGGGGATCTTACATCGACTGGCTTCAAGCTCTAGGCATCCAGTGGACAAAACTCAGCCTCATACCTTACAAGGAAGACATAAGCATTTGTGAGGGAAATAGGCTTATACATTACCCAATCCGTAAGGGTTGACTCACTGACCGACATATGCACAGTTCAATTCTAGCCATCGATCGATGCTTTGTCTACCAAAAACTTGAGCTATAATAAGACCACTTACACCCCCGAACTCGAATCTCTTTTCTTCCTCAGCAGGCGAATCCCACTCGAGATTCAAGGCTTGTCATCATACTTTCCTCCATCATGGCCTCTACAACCGAATCAGAGAAGCCTTGGTTTCTCAAGTCATCCTGTCCAGTTCTCTTCCCTTTTGAAGATGCGGTGAGAAAGCCACAGGCCGAGTTCGAGGACTACATCCGCCGTGAGATCGCCCGCCGCCATGACGGTCCCACTACAGTCGAACCACAAGACGGTAAAGACGAGACCATGACTGATGCTGGCGAGTCTGAAACGTTCACTCTCATCTCCAACACCACCTCTGCTGAAATACGTGAGGGTATTGATAACATGGGCGTTTCAGGCTCCTCAGCACAAGAGTCGAAGGCGCAGCAAGCCAAACCCGCCGAGTCACATCCTTTCATGGAAGGCTTGCACAACCACAGCAAAGAGGAAGACCCTTTACGGAACCTCGAAAACATGATGCACACAGAAAACGGCGATCTAGCGTATCGATCTAGCTTGGACCCTCTCGTGGATCTCTTCCAAGAACTTGAATCTGTCCCATCTGGCCCGCGCTTGGCTGAACTTCTTTCTGCGGCTTGGAGAGCGCAACCTCTTGCCACTCTCAGAATTATCTTCTGTTCCCGTTCTATCCATCTGGGAAAGAGTGACCGCAGAACGTTCTACCGCTGCGCTGGCTGGCTAGCACAGAACCATCCTTTGACCCTTGCGGTCAATCTGCGATGGCTGAGCCGTCCAGTCATCCAGAAGAAGGTCCAGAAGGAAGAAGATGACGACATCGTTCTTGTCGACGAGAAGAGTGACGACGATTACACCAAGTACGATGTAAAGAATGGAGTGGCACACGGGTACTGGAAGGACCTTCTCAACATTCTGGCAATTGCAGCCAACGACAAGCTCACTGTCCTTGACGAACCCAGAGATGTCTTAAATTCTGAGAATCCCGGTATCATTCGGGGCAAAAGCGTCCGGAAGGTCGGCGGTCGCAGAGGCATGAGAGCCAAGCTTACAGCTCGTGCAGCTAGCTCTGGGGGGTCTCAGACTCCAAGAGGTCGCATGGTTCGAGTCAAGGAAAATGAGGAGAAGGTTCGTCTTAATGCACAGGAGTTTAGACGAAAGACACGACAAAATCGACATGAGACTGCAATGGAGCACTTCAAAAATGACCCAGTCTACCGCGCCTTGCACTCAACAGTCGCTCGCTTGTTCGCGGAGCAGTTGGAAAAGGACCTCCAACTCCTTCGAGGAAACGACAATAAGGCAAAGCGTTACATCTCGCTGTGTGGCAAGTGGGCTCCAACGCACGATCATTTCCACGACAGACATACCTTCATCGTCAGCACCATTGCCGAAATCCTGTACCCACGAGAGTCGATCAGTAACGAAAAGCTGGAGCCGACCGACGATCGAGAGACGTATTTGCGATTTGCCCGTGAAGAGTATCGCAAGGATACATCTGCCCTCCGAAAGCATCTCGAGATTGTAGAGCGCGACATCACAGACAAAAAGTACGAAACAATCAAGTACGACCGGGTGCCATCTCTCGCAATGAATCAGTACTCCAAACTATTCATTGAGAAGGATCCCGAACGATTCGACAAATACCTTGATAGGGTTGCTGAAGGAAAGGCGAATATCTCTGGGGCTACTTTAATGCCATCAACCCTGATTCGCCAGGTGCGAGATATCGGCAATACTACTTCCCAAACAATACAATCGCCCGATCTACTCCTCAAGAAGAAGGTGGCAGAAATTGAAGCCAAGGTTATTGATGGCCAGTGGAACACGCTTGTGCAACGGATCAAGGACTCTGGCTCTTTGGAGTCGAGTATGGCGGTCTGCGATGTGTCTGGAAGCATGTTTGGCCCCGTGTTCCCCGACAAAACCAACCCGCTTGACGCCGCGATTGGTCTGTCTCTTCTTATTGCTGAAGTGACGAAGCCTCCTTTCTCAGGCACCTTCATCACATTCAGCCAAAACCCCACTGTCGAGAAGGTGGATTTATCTGAAACACTGAGAGAAAAGTGGGAGACCTTTCGAAGCGCGGACTGGGGTATGAACACCAACTTTGTCGCTGTTTTCGAGGACCTGATCCTCCCCATGGCGATCAGAAACCATGTCGAGCCGGAGGACATGGTCAAGCGTGTCTTTGTCTTTAGCGACATGCAGTTTGACGAAGCGGGTGCTAGCTCCTATTATTCGGGGGACCAATCCGAGGATAGATGGAGCACGTCTTTCGAGCGTATCAAAGCCAAGTTCGAAAAGGCAGGGTACGAGATGCCAGAGCTGGTTTTCTGGAACCTCGCAGGTGGGAGAGCAGGATACACCAGAAGTGGTGGAGATCCCATAGCCCCCAAGCCTGTCAAGTCTGATGAGGATGGAACGTGTCTCGTCAGTGGATACTCGCAGAGTTTGCTCAAGGTGTTTATGGCTGGGGGGTCGTTTGAGAAGGATTCTGAAGACGAAGAAGATGAGGTGGTTATTGAGAAGGATGACGAGGGCAACGTCACTGAGAAGCGTAAGAAGTCTAAGATGACGCCTCTCAAGATTGTTAAGAAGGCGATTGGGCATAAGGCGTATGATATGCTCAAGGTGGTTGACTAAAAGGTGGTTGGCTTATGAGATATGAATAATGATACCCAAATTGA
This sequence comes from Fusarium stilboides, assembly GCA_014822085.1. Taxonomy (NCBI): domain Eukaryota; kingdom Fungi; phylum Ascomycota; class Sordariomycetes; order Hypocreales; family Nectriaceae; genus Fusarium; species Fusarium stilboides. The sequence goes on from JAASAY010000455.1 coordinate 18,728, forward strand.
TGAACTACATAATCATGACCTTTGACTACTGTTTGATGAAATATGATGTGACCACCAACTGTGTCTGAATGACTTAGAATATGATTGTAATTCTCAGCAAAGTCTGGGTTGGTTCTACTGTGGTGTATATTGAAGTGCCATGTCAACTACGTACCTAAGCTACCCTATGCTAGTATTTTGAGGAGTTATCTTGGTCGCAAAACAATATTTTGAATATTCGCTTTTGTTTCTAAATATATTTCTAGCTTGTAAAATGGGCTGCAGCAGGTTTTATCTTAAAGATGTAGCCCAAAATTTTAATGTGTGGCGTGCTGAAGAAAACAAAGAGAATATGTAGATGGAAGGTTCTGACTCTTGATGAAGAGGATGTGTTGACCAAACAACGAAACATAGAGATGTATGAACAGTAGAGTTGTAGCGTAAGAGTTGATGCCGTTAAATCATGAGATAACATTAGGTATCATCGAATAAAACAAAAACACCATTGTTTGCCCTGCCCCATGCCCTCATAGCATAACCCGTTTTATAACAAACATAATATCAACCAATAACAGAACGACAGAAATAAAGAATGGTATCAGCCCTCAATAACCATCTCATCCACCATCTTCATAAACCTCTCTCTGTACTCAGCAGGGTCCGCTGTGATGCTCATGGGTCCCTTGTGAGCCACCTTGTTGAAGATCTTGACAATCTTTGTCAAAGCCTTCGCGTGGAATGAGTGCTTTGTCCAGAAAAAGTCGAGGACGACGCATCTGTACGTCCACTTGCCCTCGATGTCGTCTACGCCTCGTCGCCAGAGACCTGCGTCAGATTCCACGACTGGCACGTCGCTGCCCTTGGGGAAACGGACTAGGAAGAGTGAGTAGTCGACTGCGTTGTGAGCCGCGAGAAGTGCTGAGTCTGCAAAGAGGAGCGAGATAAGTTCTTGCTTGGCCTCATGCGTAACGCGTACCTTGTCGGGAAACTCATCGACAAGACGCTCTATCACGCTATCCGGCACAAGAGCACCATCTGCAATGTCCCGTTCGGGGAAGAAGTAGTCGTTCGGCTTGAGATCGTACGTCTCCCAGCTATCACCATCCTGACCCTGCGGCTTGCCGTAAAGCAAATTCTCCATGACAATGTGATGCGTAGGCGCAGCACCTAGCATACCGCCAAGAGACGCCTGCGGCGCATACACAAGATCCGTAATGCGAACAAGCAAACTATGCGGCTGATGCTTCATATGTCCCACATACGGATCCAGCAACTTCTTTGCAAAAAATTTATGCTCAAAGCGTCTTGGCAAAGACTTGATGAGATACTTCCCATCAGCGGTTGTGAAAAACGTTGAACCGCTGTAGCCTAGATCGCCGATGGGCACGAGCTGTGTGGAAGAATCTTTTGCGTCGCTCTGGAACGAAGCGTGATACTCATCCTCATCGAGCTGCCAGATTTCCTTGCGCAGAGCGAGAAAGTCGATAGAGCGGTAACGAGCGAGGAGAAGTCTGAAGAGACGGAAGAAGGCGGTGATGGTTTTTATGATGCCTTTTTTGGAGGAGCCGTGACGACGACTTATGGCCTTGGCTATTGAGACGGAGATGCGAGAGGAGCGGATCTTCATGACCACGTGTGTGTGCTTGAATTGTTGAAATTCGCGGTTCTAGGATGGTGGATTAATTTAACTCAGGGCTAGAATCTTGCCGTTGTTCGAGAAGCCGTTGGTGTGTAGTGAGCGTTGAGGTGGAATGAGAGGTTGGGAGTACCTATGGTTGGGAGTGACGTCACGACATCATTAATTTTGTACTTCTACATGTGATACCCATCGCCGATTCAACACGAGTATTGAAGGATCAGATATAATCTTGTTTGAGGTAAAGAAATATTGTTGTATCAACGCTGTGTATCCTGTTCATCCCGGTCATTACCGTTCCGTATCTATAAGAAAATCTTGCTGTATATGTGTTAAACATGTATGATGATAATTGTAAGAAAACCCCAGACATCCTTCGCTCGCTTTTCGCCAATCGCTTCAAGTATAACAAAGAAAAACATGAACAAATCCAGGAAATTCCAACTGTTGCTTTTGTGTATCCGTTGCAAAGAACCATATAAAGAAACCAACGTTCCCTTCTTGAGTATTAATACGCTGTTACCGCAAAGAAAAACAATAAGGAAAGAATAAAAGCACAAGTCTGTAGCATGTACCATGCTTAGAAACTGAACAGACCACTTCGTCGCTTGCCCAATGGGTAAACAATCAAAGCACTCATGAATAGACCAACACTGATACCAATGGCAACTTGGATAACCTTAAACAAGACGTTGAACGCCGTTCCTTCGAGGTTACCCATTGTGCTCACATCAGCCGCAATCTTGGTTCCATTCTTGGTAATCTCATCGGCCTGCGTGATACTGGCCAAAAGGGATCCGCCCGCAGCTAGACCAGAGGGCACCTGTACGAAGATAGCGGGAAGCATAGCTGCGGCAGCGAGACTGTATCCGACTTTGCGGGGCTTCTTCTCGGGCTCTGCTTGCTTCTCGGGTGAGCCAGGGCGAGACTCTGGGTCTGTGAGAGTGGGGAGGGACCAGTTCTCCGAGTAGAGCTTCTTCTTGGAGTACCTCGGGCGAACATTGAGTTTCCACCAGTCGACAAAGTCCAGCCAGCCGTTCTCGACGTGTCGTCCTACTCGCGAGTACAAGTTGGCAAGGATACCAATGGCCAGAGCGCCCAACATGTTCGAGATCTGACCATTTCCTCCAAAGTACTCGGCACAATAGCTGTTGACGGACCAGCCAGCCAAGGCCATTCCAATCATAACGGGTGACTGCTTCCACTTGGCTTGGTTGATGAGGCAGAGACACATAGTAAACGCGGGCACAAACAGGAAGTACCAAGGTCGTTCCAGAGGGTTTTCGCACTTTGATTCACTTGATGCGTTCTTGTCGATCATGCCGTAGAGAGATGCACCGATGGTGATACCGTATCCGAGGAATAGTGTGTAGATGAGAGCGTGGACCATGCGCACACTACCAGCAACGATGTTATGGCTCTGAAGTTCGAGAGAACTGCAGAGGACCATGTAACCAGGAAGAATGAGGGCGATACTGCTTTGAGCCAGAGCACTGAAGCAGAACAGTTTACCATCGTTGATGGAACCGAATGCTCGCGCGATAAAAGATGTGATGACGGCGGCAGAAACTTCAAACACATGAGCGTATAGCTCGTTGCTAGGAGCTATGACAAGTTGGAGAATACCGACGATAGAACCGAGTAGAAAGGCAATGGGGAGATCGATGAATCGACCCTGGAAAGCGAAAGGGGCAACGCAAGCTGATGCAACACCGTACAAGAGTACTCGGATCCAGACAGGGTACTTGTCTTTCCGCTCGTTGACTTCATCTAGACGCTTGGTAGCTTCCTCCACGCCAATCTTGTCATGGACAACTTCCTTGTAGATGTTGTGCACATCTCGAAGACGTCCCAGGTCGATACCCTGTGGAACACGAACCAGCTTGACCTCAGTCGTATGCGTGGTGCTATCGTCGAAGCTGATAATCATACAACCAGGCAGGTAAAGGAACTGAGCTTCAATCTCAAGAACTCTTGATGACATGGTCATGTACTCTTCCAGTCGATGCGTGGGGGCACCGTACATCATGAGTGCCCGACATAACTTAAGTAGATATCGGTGACGTTGGATAATACCCGCGATGTGAATGGTAATGCGAGACTTGTCTCGCTTCTTGGGAGGCGGTGGTTGTTGCTTGATCTTTTCGGCCCACTTATCAGAGATGTTCGTGGAACCGGGTGCGGCAAACATAGAAGATGACTTCATAAGCTCTGTAAGAGCAAGGGAGGATGTTGAGTGGCGCGACTTGTGGTAGTTGAACAAGCCGCTGGTGGGTCGTGAGCGAGGAGGTGATCGAAGGGGCGTTCCGTAAGCTGAGCCAGGTCGGGATAGTGGTGGTGAGCCGCGAGGGGACATGAGAGGAGTTCCTGGTTCCTTGGGCGTGTTGAGGCCACTACCGGGAGCTGCTTTATCGTCTTGATAGAGCTTGAGGAGAGAGGAAAGAATACCGCCGCGGTATTGGTCGGGTCGTGGAACATAATCGTGAGCATAGGCCTGTTGAAGAACAGGAGTAGCAGTACCAGAAGCATGTCCAGTTGGTTGATGTGTGAACAGGTCCTTCTTTCCCTTGCGAGTATGAGATCTAACCAAGTTCTCGGCTGCGGCATGGTGTTGAAAGCGATCTGTATCTTCGCCTCTTGGTCCTCGGTGTCGAAGCCCAAAGTAACCTGTATCCTCAGTGGTACTCGACCTGGGCGGCGGTGTATCCTTAGCCGCCTCAACATTGGCGTCATAGTCCTCAATCAGAGGCTTGAACAGCGGCACCTCCTCAAGTTCAAGTGAGCCTCGTCGAGATCCTGGCGCCGAGTAACTTCCCACCGACACAGCCAATCGATCTGCCCTCAGGCGGGCATCAGCCATTGACCTGTACTGACGCTCAGTAGTCTTCGACTCAGCCTGGTCCGCCTTCTCCCTCTCTCCCGGGTCGTCATAGCTGGTGTTTCTGCGAAGTGCTGGTCTCGGACGTCTCAGTTCTGGCGTATCGGGCGACAACTTCTGTGCCTTTTCCGCGTCGAATTGACGCTTTTTCTCTTGTTCGGCAGATAAGATCTTTGTCAAAGCAAGACTCAATTCGTAGGCATCTGGTGCATTGGGTGGTAGTTGTCCAGGGGCCAGCTTAGGTGAGGCAGCGGGTGAGAAGACGCCCTCATCTTCACGATGACGGCTGGGGCCGGCTGCCCCGGTGGATTCGCTGCTCTCCCCAGAGCCCTCTTTGCTGGAGTGGAAGCCGACTCGCTTCTTTTCCCTGCGTATAGGAGTGTGAACCTGGCTCGGCCGACCGCCGCTCCCACTACCACTGGCACTACCACTGTCGTTCTGTTCGGCCGACATATCGATGAAGGGAATGATAAGAAAATATTGGGTCCTGCTGGGAAGCAACAGCAAAAACTTGGGGGGAGGATATACTGGGACCACAGGACTTTAAGGAATCGCCCCGAGAAGGCGTCTCTCAGGGCTCGTTGAGCTCAAGGATGGGTAAGAAGGATTGCTCATGGCGTCGATCAAAGGGGGGGAATGGTGAGATGATAGACGGTTTTCTACACCTTGTGCCCTGCTTTGCATTGGAGCTTTCTCTGGGCTCGCTCCGGGGCGAGAACAAGAAAAACAAAACTGGGCCTCGTCGTACTGTCAAATCGATTTTTCTTCGTAGTGTTGTGGCTCCTAGGGGGCGACAAACTTGCGTGATAAGGGCCGGTGGGTCGCCGAGAGCAAGCCCGAGACGAGACAACCAGGTTCTGATAGTTTGTGTCCGTGGTCTTTTTAGCAGGAGAGAAGCTATAAGAGATATGGTGATGACGATGATGTATCTGCTCATGCCTTGGATATTGAGCCTATAAAGCCGGCGACATCACATCCGTGGTATGTTGTTGAGCTTGTATTGGATTAACCGGCGATATGAGTTTTGGTGTTTTTTATTTTTACATATTTTAGTGTCGAGTCATTCATTCACACCCACTCAGTCACTCAGGCACTCACCATCAATTGATAATGGTAATTGTTTGACAGCGCTCGGCCGAAAGAAGATTCCATAAGACAGTTTATTTTTGCTTTTTTTACCTTTCTCTCTCGCAGGCCAATCCTCGCTTCAGTCTTGTCAGATCCCGTGCAGTCTTGGACATGTCTCATCGTGTTTCTGGTGCCTGAGCCTCAATTGGCTCGGGTAAAGGGTAAAGAGCGTTTCGTTATCATGAAAAGAGGTTCGGCTTACTCGTTCCGGAAGGGAAGGGTGTGAAAAGGAATGGAAGGGCCAAGATAAAGCTGAGTCAATCCAGGGACAGGGGCGTGTGAGATGAATCAATCAATGGAATCTTGAGTGACCGGCCTGCTGGGACCGTTCAGAGGCTCAGCGCAGGGCATGCTGGTTCTGTAGCGGGCTTCTTCCGCCGCCACCGGCACCATCCATCGCAGCTTCAGCGCCACGTGCGGGCCGTGATGGCGTCCGCCTCGACCTCCGGATGCCCTGTGCTTCAGGGGACTCTGCAGCCCTGCAGCGATCGGTTCTTTCGGGGCCCGGGTCATGATTTTCCTAGGTCGGGCGCTAGATGGAACGGGAACCTACTATGGAGGGAATAGTCTGACTTTGTATGGAATGGTGTCTTCGATTGATGTTCAGGTTCAGAGGTTGAGGCTCTGAAGCTTCTCTTGCTAGATCCCGTCGTTCAAGTTTAGCCCACACCACTTCACCGACGTGGCCATCCACGTTGCACATGCAGGGCTGGCAGTTGATCGGCAGTCTTGGTTGCCTTGGCTGGTGTGATAGACTTGCATCCTGACGTGCAGTCGCGGATACTGACTGATGTGTGATGCGTGAGGTGGGTGGACTGTCTACCTACCCGCTACCTTACCGTATCTTCTCGCTTGTTGTCTCTTGTCTTTCCGCGTACTGTACATATGATGCGATACAAGCTTCTGCCTTGCAATTCAGCATAAAATCTCGTATTTCTGACGCGTAATGAGCAACCACAACCCTCAGAGTTGAGTCAGAAGCCAACCTTAACATTAGCAACGCAACGCAACGGAACACCAAACCATATATTGGATGTCATCTTATCTTCCCCTGCAGACCCTCTTTCGGTTCTATCAATTCTCCATTGTTCCCATTCTTGCCCATCACATGTTAGAGTTTAGTTTGGAAACAGAGGCTCTTGAGCTTTGGGCTCCAATCTTGAGCAAGGGACGGGAAAGAATCCATCGCCGTCGTAGTGATCCCCACCCGCTACCGGCTGGTCCGGAGCATCCACCAAAAGAGGATCATAGCGTAGATATAGACGAGAGCCAAGCTCAGACTAGAAAGCTCTAGACAAGAACGATGCCTGCCCATGGTGTTTCTAATAATTTCGTTGCCATGGCGTGGCTGCTATTATTGGTAGAGTTTTCACTTCAAATTTGGATGAGGAGGCATTCAACGATATTACAATCTTGGTTAGCGTAAGATAAGGTCGCTCAACTGAGTAATCCAGAGCCTCCAATGGAAGGTCCGGGACCTGAAAGACCTTTTTTACCGGGTCTCCCGTCTAGAGACCAGGTCATCCCTCCACCTTCACAACCCAATACCACTAAGCGCAAGGTGAAGGTGAAAAACTACACCGAGACAGACGCCCACCTCAACAAGCGCGTCGATTGAAGCTGAAGCGAAGCGAGACACCTTGGGCTATCAATTGTATCAAACCCTAGAAACTCTGGGCATCAACAATCTCGCTGCGCATCCATTCGCAATCAGCGCCTATCCTCATTGCATAGATCGTCAGCTTCGAAACATCGTCATTTCGCAAAACAATGGCAACGTCGCAATCTACTCAGGGGCCCGGTCCCGTGTCTGCGTACACAACCCCCGATCGCATTGTCCCTATGCGCGTCATAGTCTGTGGCGTTCATCGAACAGGGACATTGAGTACGTCTTTTTTTATCTTTTCATCCATCCACTCATAGTCTCTCGAAAGGGGTGTGGGTTGGTTCAGCCTCAGCTTTGGCCTTGCATACGTGGCGGCTGATAAGCGACCATTGTCCGCGCAAACTTGTGCTTAAAAAAGAAAAGGGTTGTTGAGCTGAGACTGATATCGGATCCGCAGGCATTCGTAACGCGCTATGGCAGCTTGGTTTTCATGACTGTTACCATATGCAGACACTCATCAAGGATCCCTCACGCGCCCCAGAATGGATCCGTGCTTTCGAAGCCAAATATGCCGGCCGTGGATCCTTCACCCGCGCCGACTGGGACCACTTGCTCGGCGATTGTCAGGCCGTGTGTGATGTTCCCGCCGCTTTCTTCGGCCCCGAGCTTGCGGAGCTGTACCCCGATGCCAAGATCATCATCCTCAACCGGGATCCGGAGAAGTGGTACGAGAGTGTACTCAACAGCATTTACTTGATGACTACGCCGCAGGATATTTGGACTAAACTATCTATGATCTACTGCTTCTTACTCGACGCCAACCTTCAGCACATGGCAGGCTACAGCAGATCTATGAGGTCGTTGGTACAAAAGTACGACCACGGCAAGGACAAGGACAAGGCGCTGGCGTGGTATAAGGCACAATACCAAGAGTTCCATGACCGCATCCCCGCTGAGCGCTACATCGAGTACACTATTGGTGAAGGATGGGAGCCGCTTTGTGATTACTTGGACGTCCCTGTACCTGAGGTTGAGGATCCGGAGACAGGTAAGATAGTGGAGGCGCCATTCCCTCACCTCAACGACCGTGAGACGTTTCGAAAACAGAGCAAGGTGATGAGGAGTAAGAGCAGAGCGAGGGCTAATAGCAACTTGCTCTCGGCCGTGGGAAGGCTTGCATTGACGGGTGTCGTTGGATACGCTGGTTATCTTGTGTGGAAGAGCCGGCTCGGGGGACGAGTTTAGCTGGCTTAGATGTCTTTCATTTGTTGCCTTTGAGGCTGTGTATTGTATATTATATCTCGTATTTATGTAGGATAGGCAGAAGATATAAGTTATCAGAGTAAACATGTTCCGTCTACCTTACTAGGGCTGTACGTGCCACTTATATCACTCCCACTTGGAAAATCCACATATGCCATGACTACTATAGGCCTCTACACAGCTGACTCTGGTACCTCCATACGAATGACCTTGTCGCAGTTCAGTATACACAATGGATCAAACGCGTTCTTCGTCTAATTTCTGAAGTCAGTATCAGGCTCATTCTCAATCATCAAGATCAGAAAGACTTACCGCTCTCATCGCATCTACCGTCTCTTTACCCAGCTCTTTCTCTAGATAATCCCTCTTAACAAGTCCAACCCCATGCTCACCCGTAGCTGTACCTTTCATCTCAATAGCCTTGTCAACCATTCGATGAACCACATGTTCAGCAATATGCCGCTTCTCTTCAGGAAATAGCAGCAGCGCGTGGAAATTTCCATCACCTACGTGTCCCACAATCGAGCCAAGTAAACCAGATTCTTGGATGTCTGCTTTCGCACACTCGATGATATCTGGGAGTCTGCTTAGAGGAACAGCAACATCTGTCGTCCAAACTTTGTCAGTTGGCGCTTTTCTCAGCGCAAGCATACTCCACAGTGCATTCTTTCTTGCCGACCATAGCTCGGCTCGTTCGTTCTCGTCGGATGCAAATGTATATGAAGTGCTGCCGTTACTCTTGGTAATAGTTCCGACTTGTTTTGCGATGTGCTTCACCATAAAATCATCGCTACCAGTGAATTTGAAGAATAGAGTTGGCTCTTCTTTCCACTTCAGTCTGGTGAGAGCGGCTTGGTTGATACTCATCATCTGAACCTCGTCGAGAATCTCAACAGCTGTAACTTGTATACCTTTTGAGACTACCTCTCGTACCGCCGAGCCCGCGTCGCGTAGTGTTGGAAACGTACACACTGCAACGGCTTCGCAAGGAGGTTTGACTGCCATTTTCAGCGTAGCTTCAGTGACGAGACCTAATGTGCCCTCGCTTCCGATAAAGGTTCTTGTCAGGTCATAGCCTGCACTTGACTTTCTCGCTCGCTGACGAGTCTTGATGATGGTTCCGTCGGCAAGGACAACTGTCAAGGATAGAACCCAGTCTTTCATGGTACCATACGCTGCTGCGTTGGTACCAGAACATCCAGTCCCGACCATGCCTCCAATCATGGCACCAGGGCCTGGATCAGGTGGGAAAAAGAGGCCATGCACTGCGAGTTCTTCGTTTAGTTCCATCCATCCAATTCCAGGTTGAACAACGCAGTCTAGGTCGGCGTTGTTCAACTGGACAATCTGGTTCATTCGACTAAAATCGATGCAGACGCCCTGGAAATGAGGAATGTACTGGCCTTCGATGGACGTACCCCCTGAATAGGGCGTTACGGGTATACGACGTTGGAAACATATTTTCATCAACTCTGAGACTTGCTCGGTTGTCTCAGGGTATAGTATCACTTGTGAAAGTATGGCTGCTTCTTCAGACCAGGCGTATGACTGGTAGTCTGAGCCGGAATGGGTGACGAGGTCAGCTCGGTCTGTTGATACGTAATCGTCGCCAATAATTTGAGCAAATTCGTAGCATGCAGCCTTAATGTTTGACGGGGAGATATCGTGTGAGATCTTTGGTGTATTGGAGAGTGGTTGTGTCGATGCTAGCTGAGGCTTGATCGGTTGGCTAACCAGGGCAAGTGCTGCAATGCCGACTGTCACAGATCCTAGAGCATAAATCCCTGCCATATATCTTAGCAATGGGTTATATGAATGTGCACTTGATAGCTTACCGATGCGCGACTGTGCTCGACTCTGTGGCTGCCCGACTGCCCCCCTGACTGAACTTGAGATTAGGCGAGTTTGTCTGAGTGAACTAGAAGGACGAGGTAGATTGATTGGTTTTAGGAGACGTAAAAATCTATGTGCTAGGTACATGTTTGCTATTCAATGGTAAGTAAGGCAATGAAGTGTTACGACAACGCTCGTGCAAGGTAGGCATAAAGACACCAAGTAAAAACAACACATCGAGGGAAAAGAAAAGGGTAACAGCATTCGTGAATTCTCAGAAAGAGCTATACGTTTGTTCTAAATAGACGTGGCGTAGAGTGATGCTGGTCTGGGTTGGTCTTCAAGCAGACAAGACTCGGCTGTGGTGGTCGTGTTTTCGGCTATGGTATCTCGGTTGTGGTAGCTTCGGCTTTGGCTATAAGCTTCCCCTCGTGCCATTGCTCCTATTGTACTACAACAGCGGCTTAGATTATTTTACGCGATTTCTTGGCACAATCGTTAAACGTTTTCACCGGAATACAGCGTCTTAATTACCGCAATGTGGTCCGAGGTGGTAGATAGGATGCAGCCGCCGTAGTGGCCTCGAAAGTGAACCTTGTCAGCTATCAATTTGGTATCCATAAATGCTACAATCACTATTTCTGGAACAGAAACCAAGTCTGGCTGCTGCAGTGTTTAAATTTTGCTCATACGAGTTCAGAGCTAGCTATTCCTAGATCGGCCAGAAAGTATAAAGCTTGATACTGCGAAGAGTCAGGCTGTGGAAAATCTATGACGTCGCCCGAGTGAGTGTATGAGAACACGCCATTTGTCAAGTATGTAGGAAGATAATTGCTTATTCCCTGGTTCAGGCCTCCTCCATGACAATCGTCACCGCGCGCATCCGTATCAAACATCAAGTTTGTGTCCTCAACTCCCAAATTCGGTGTGAAGTAGTTGTGTTGATCTAGAGAAATAGGTGTCTTCATCTGAGTCTCGTTACTCGCAATAGTACTGCGAGTTTCAATTATTTGGGAATCGGCGTCCTCGGCTGCGGCGCGGCTCTGTCGCATTATTTCCTCCGGGCTTGACTCGGGGCGGTTGATGATGTCCATAAAGAAGTTCCTTATCCACCGTGCAAGGATATAAGTTGGCTCGAATTGTTTAAGCGCGAGTAAGCCTGGTCGGATCTTGCAAAGAAGTTGATCGCTATTTGGCGGAGATGTGCTGCCGTCGGCTGCAAGTGCCATCATGGCGGAGAAGAGAGCAGAGACACTAATAAGCCCAGTTAGAATGCGATACTACCCCAGGACAAGATGTGAGATCCTACTATATCATCGGAAAATGCATTGGCGTCCAGTAAAGCAGTGAATTCTCGACCAATGTAAAGACCTGTGTTGCAGAATCAAGAATAGGCTTGGTTTCCTTGGTTTCTTTTGACTGTCGCTGAAGTCGCTGGTAGAGATTAATGAGGTAGTAACTAGTATTTCACGTGAGTAAGAGGCCATGTGCCCAAGATGATTAGTTACTTACTGATAGCAGACCTTCAACGTTAAACTGAGATGATGATTCCCATTGGACATGCTAACGGCCTGGGAAGAATCAAACCATGATTGCATACTTGTGTGGATATCTTGCATTGCTTTATGACGGATAGTCGAGTCCCGGCTTAGAGGTAAGCGCGATGGCGAGCAGTGTAATAAATACAACCGGGCGACTACTGGATTAGCATGGTTCAGTGAGTAAAGTCTCGAGAGTTTTTACCGGTTTTGTTCAGCTCAACTTGTGAAATGATGTACTGGGCTGTCTCTGGGGCCTCATCTGGGAAATCTTGCACCACTAGCTCTTCAACATCATGGTCCAAGTCATTAATTGCCATGGGCGTTCCTGTAGAGATCGAAACCTGACGGTCCCGTATCTGGAGAGGTCAGACTACTTGATCAGTAGATTGTGTCTTGCGCGACACTCACATATAAGCACCACCAGATACGTTTCCACCTTGACTTCTCTTGAGGCGGCATCTGGGCATTGCTAGTACTCCTGTGGTACCCCATGCATTGGGCAGACCGAATAGCAGCAGCAAGCCACCAGTGCACATCTCGGTATGCTGCAGGGTTTCCGAACCAGTAGTGTAACAGATATGATGAGAGAATCATGTCGATGCGACTTGACTCTCGATCCTTATCGAAGGAGGTACTGGCTTTGTTAAAGAGTTCGTCGTTGGCATCCAGCCGGCTACTGTGACCTATCATGTATACGACTTCGAGTTCACAATGAATAGATGCGACGAAAAGCACACTGCGTAAAAGTGTCCCGGATATCGTCCCTTCGTGTAGTGCTGAGAAAAAGGACTTTCTCTCGAGGATCGGGCAAAATGCGTGGAACTTGTCAAAATATGCTTTGATCAACCTATTGACTGCCTTTGGCGGCGGCAGGTCGGTCAAGGCTGTCTTTTCGCGAGGAATTTGTACTTTGCTGGCAAGGCTTTCTTGTCTTGCGACGCTTCGAACTGTCTCGTTGCAGTCGTGTATGGGACGATGAAGATTAGTGTGACCTGGGGCAAATCCTCGCATCATGTAAGAAGCATACCAACTTTCACCAACGACACTGAGCTGAGCGTTTGACGGATCCTGGGGCGTGCTGTCAGCTGTTCCAGCTCTGGGGTGTTGCTGTTGCTCATCTCGATTCGCATGGGTTACAGCAGAAGCTTCCTCAACACCTGTCTCCTGACGCTGAGGTGTCATACCCATGGGAGTGGGACTCTGGGTTGCCATGCTGATACTGGCTGAACGTCGAGGGAATTGAGGATCACTGACACCAGCCGGCTCTGGTTCTAATGTGAATCGTCCATTAGGACCCCTAGATATCCGATGGTCAGACCAAATAAGCAATGACTTATATGGGATGACTTACCTCTTTCTTTTGGACTGAATTAGGGTGCACTCCGCATGGTTGTTGCTCTTTTTACACCCTGTACAGGGCACACCAATAGTAGACCCATCACACTTTGTTCTTCGTCTATTGCAACGTTCACAGGCGGGACCTCTCTTCCGAACCTGATTCTGGGCTAATGAGCGTCTTGTGGCTCTCGGCTGAGATTTAGAGTGATCCATCAGACCGAGCTTTTTCGAGTAGGAATGAGATGGATGCCATGACTACAAGATACAGTGGACATGGACCTGTGAGACAGCCATGCCTCTACCCCGCGACAAAGGAATAGACTAATGCACCCCGCACATTGTCAACAATCTAGCCGATTGCATATTGCTTGGCAAGCTTGGGCAAACATTCAAGGGAGTTAAGGACCATGACCATAGCCGATGGTTATTGAAATACCATTGGTTGCGACGACATGTAATCAGGATCCTCGGCAATGGTACACCCACATCTTCCCCGAATCTCGGGTATAACACGAACCAAGAGAAACCCTCTTGTTAGTCAATTCGAGCCGATCGATCGTGCTACCATACCACCTATCGACATATAAAACTTGCTGTTTCTCCGACTTGTTGAGATCTTGAACTCCACCATCAGCAAGCCAAACAGTGACCATGGCCCGCACACACAACAACACCGCTCTGTCGAGAGATGATAAAGAAGATCTCGACATGATAGAGACCAACAGTCATATCGAGAATACCTTCGATACCACAGTCGAGCACGCTCATGACACCAAATTCGAAAAGAGAGTTCTTCGCAAGATCGACTCTCGCCTTCTACCCATTCTCGGCTGCCTCTACACCATCGCTCTCATTGACCGATCCAACATTGCCGTTGCCCGCATCTCTGGCATGGATGAAGACCTTGGCCTAACGGAAGGCAATCGTGTCTCTGTTGCGCTCATGGTATTTTTCATCGGCTATATCATCTTTGAGATTCCCAGCAATGCGTTTATTCACAAACTTGGTGCGGCAAACTGGCTTGCTTTTCTAGCTGTGGCTTGGGGCTTGGTGTCTATGGGCATTGGGTTTCTAGAGAATTGGCAGGGGTTGGCTGTGCTGAGAGCTTTGCTAGGAGTCTTTGAAGCTGGCTTCTTCCCAGGTAAGTCGATACTCGCACGGACATAGGACAAGGCTGGAATGTTTGTGTTGACCCTCTTCGCAGGTTGCGTCTATCTTGTGTCCGCTTGGTACGTACGATACGAGGTACAAAAGCGCATGGCAGGCTTCTTCTTAACTGCTTCTGCCCTATCTGCTTTTGCCAACATCCTTGCATACGGCCTTATTCAGATTTCCAAGGTTCACCATTATAACGGGTAAGCCTGGCCTTAGCAACTGTATAACTCCACCTACTGATTCTTGCGCTTCAGATGGAGATGGATATTCATCATCGAAGGTGCAATCACAGTCGTCGCTGGTGTCGGATCATGGTTCATCATCGTTGACTTTCCCGACTCGGATAAGAACACTTTTCTCACACCTGAGGAGCGAGCATTCGTCAAAGCTCGACTTGTCGCTGATCGAGGTCCCGAGGAGCGCGAAAAGGTCACGATCAAGATAATTCTCAAGACAGCCGCCGATTGGAAGCCGTGGGCCTTTTCTCTCATGTACATGGCCGGTGCCGTTGGCGTGTACGCTTTTCTCTTCTTCCTGCCCATCATTCTCCGGGGCGGTCTTGGGTACTCCCTCGAGATGTCTTTCATTCTTAGTACCCCGCCTAGTCTTTTTGCTGTGGTGTCAGCTATGACTGTCTCGTGGTTGGCTGATAAGGTCAAGTTGCGTGGTCCCTTTGTTATTCTTCAAGGCCTGATCGGTGTAGTTGGACTTTGCATGACTGGCTTTCTCGATAGCCCAACTCCAAGATATATCGGGACTTTCTTGGGAGTCGCTGGTGCTAATGGGTTGGTGGTGACGACGCTGGCGTGGCAGGCGAATAATATTGTGGGCGACGCCCGACGTGCAGTCTCTACTGGCATTCTAATCAGCATGAGTGGTGTTGGCGGCATCTATTCTAGCATGGTATTTCGTAAGTATTATACCTGGGTATGGTTTTGAAGACACAACATCTAATTCGTAACAGGCCAACAGGACGCACCCAACTACATCCCCGGCCTTGTTGCTGTTATGGCCATCAACATTGCAGCTATTCTAGTCGCAGTTCTGACAATGCTTCTACTGAGGATCCAGAACAGGCGGGCAGATGAGGGCAAAAGCCTCTGTGAGGGCAGAGAAGGATTTAGATATACCATGTAAAGAGCTTGGATAGTCACATGATGACAATGTTGTCTAAGTGAAGTTTATCGAGTTTTGAGAACGTGCAATATGTGTGGCTTTTCTTGATTCAACTTCAATCCTCTAAGCAAAGCACAAAAGGATGAAGAAACATTAGGCGCGATAAAAATAGATCATAAATGAGTTCTCTCATTGTTATGATCGGATTCTGGAAACAATGCATAAGTTGAGGAATGCAATGTACAAGTGAACCCCCACGCTCTAGCCGCACGTGAGGAAAATGGCCTGCAGTGGCCCGTTGGTGGTCGATGGTCTGTTCGGAAGCTTTGTATCAGATCACGACGATCACATGGCTACCAATACACCCTCCAACCCTTGTCTTCATTCTTCCGTCAATCAAATCCATCAATTGATGTCTTAGCTTAGATCTCTCATCTCCTCTTCTTCGGCAGTAGAAAAAGTGGCGAACGTTGCATCGCCATCATCATAAGATCCCTCCTCCAGCTCTCTCTTCTCTTCTCTCCAACCCCCCACGCTTCATATACAGCAATCTAGCCCGGCTACTTGCTTCCCCTCTCTTGCCCATTCCTTCTCAGGTTACACAGCTCAGAGTGAACGTGACAAGCCAATTCGCGGCGTTCATTGGCTAGCTCACAGCGTGGGGGTTCAAGGCGATTTAAATGCCCTCTGTTTGGTCAATTGCATAGACTATCTCCAAGCCTAGCAGCTAATCCTGTCGATTGGAGTCGGGGGCTTGACTTGTTTGCGCCGGCGTTGTCCCGTTTGGGATCATGGAGGGATCAGACGACTGTGTTCACGGACGGTACCTGCTTCTACGAGGATGATCGCTGTTGTTTGTCGTGTGATGGATGGCAACCATATGTCCGTGTTATGCTCGACATACAACGTATGGCAGCGGCGCATGAATCTCACTCACACTCATCTTGGTGGCGCAGTGTCAAAACTCTGCACTTTTGTTGTGTAACTAAATACCTACCCCGTTCGCTACGCCGTGTAAGTCAAGTCGCATCGTCACGTACGAGAAATCTCCGGAGGTCAACGCTATGAGCTCATGACGAAGATGTAAACCCCCACTGAAGACTCCATAAAGCCCGAGACTAAAACAAGTCGTCTCTTGTCTCTCTGCCCATTGCACGACGTGGCCGGTTCGGACCGGAGGCTCTCGGCCGGCGCACGGCGGAGGTCCTTTGTTTCTCTTCCCCCGCTTGACCCAGGGATCTGGTGGCTGCGACTAACCCCCACGCTTTTGGTGAGCGTCCATGCCGGATTGACACCTCGGATCGAAAGCTTGGGGTTTCGTCAAAGCCTCATGACGACTACGCCACTCTTCCTGGTTGGACATAAAAGACCAGCTGACGCCGGCCGCTTTGACGACAGCTTTTTGAAGACCCAGAATATCCTGTTTGATTACGTTGTTTGTTTCTGTGCTTTGCTTGTATAAAAGACGACTTACATCCGTCTGCACTTACATCTTTTTCTGTATACTTCTATCCAAGACCATATGCCTTCGACATTGCTCGAATCTCCCACCATGGGCTCTCCCAAAGCTTCTCAACTACGGCTCGGTGACGGTGTCTACGTCCCCACTCTTGCCTTCTTCACCCCCGAGGACGAAGTAGATGTCCCGGCTCTTGAGAAGCATGTTATCAAGCTACTTGAAGCTGGAGTCGCTGGAATTGTTGTTCACGGCTCTAATGGCGAATGCGCCCACCTTTCGCCTTCAGAGCGCACTACCATTATCCGTGTCGCTAGAGATACCATTCTCCACGAGGCCAGTGGCACTCGTGTTCCTCTGATTGCTGGTTGTGGCGCTCAGAGCACAAGGGAAACGACTGAATTGTGTGAAGATGCTGGCAAGGCTGGTGCCACGCACGCCCTCGTGCTACCGCCCAGCTACTACGGCGGTCTTCTTCCCGATGACTTGGTCGTGCAGCACTTTTATGCCGTGGCTGACAAGAGTCCCATTCCTCTTCTTGTGTACAACTTCCCTGGTGCCGCTGCTGGACGAGACCTCTCATCGGACACGATCCTTACCATCGCCAAGCATCCCAACATCGTCGGTGTCAAGCTGACCTGCGGCAACACTGGCAAGCTGGCTCGCATCGTGGCCGACTGTCCGGAGGGCTTCTTTGTCGGTGGTGGAAGCGCAGACTTTATCCTACAGGGTCACGCAGTGGGCGCCAATGGTACTATCTCTGGTCTGGCGAACCTATGCCCACGAGCGTGTGTGCGCATCACAGAGCTCGCTGATGAAGGAAAGTGGAAGGAGGCCCGACAGCTGCAAGCCCAGGTAGCCAAGGCGGACTGGACAGCCATCAAGACAGGCTTTGTCGGCGTCAAGGCAGCTCTGGGACACTTCGCCGGCTACGGAGGCGAACCTCGACGACCATGTGTGGCACCCTCACAAAAGGATCTCGACACTATTACCCAAGGCTTCCAAGAAGTGATGGATCTCGAGCCCACGCTATAATTGGGAAAAGCATAACTGTGCAAGATTTTTGGTTGGAAAAGACACAAAAATGGGGACTGCATAGAGTTGCATCAGGACAGGCGGTCTGGTGATGATGATGATGACGATACCTTGATTTCAAGCACAAGATGGTGTTGTGGCGTTGGCTGATCCCTCTGATCAAAAGCTGTTGTAATTCTGCATTCACAAAGCGTGCACAGCACTTTAGTTACTAATAACAACATTTGTAATTTGTTATTCACTTTTCTCGGCGTCTTTTTACCCCATCGAAACTGGGCTGTTCCCCGCAGAGTGGCCATATCCCACGCTGTGTAACAAACCTGCATTAAGCATATAATCCCGGTGAGATCTTTTCGGGAGTCGGCGAGTGGGAGGGAGATTCTGGGGGAGGCGAAAACGGTGTTCAATGTCTCACATGTCCAATGGGATGTTTGGTGTGGCTAAATCCAACAGACAAGGCACGCTCAGCATTTCCTCTTTTAGAGGAGGCGGCATCCAAGGTCTCAGCTCAGGCGTCGGATGTTTTCTTGGTAGAAACGGGTCATGGATGGGGAATAATCGTGGGGAACCCCGCAAATGGATCTTTACGATGTGGAGTTTTCATCAACAAGTCATAGACGACGAGTTTGTAATGTTGCGTTGGCGGAGGAGAAGTACTAAAAGGAAATCGCCGAGGTAGCTTACATCTGTTGCAGAAGTATTGCCAACTTCCTGATCCTCGATGCGAATCTATACATACTTGATGAGCTGACAGTGAACCCTCCATGACGAGAAATAACCTAATCAGCCTCAATGCCAAGGGCGACAGTCAGCCGGTCGAGAGGAGGAGGAGGATCAAGAAACAGGTTATTCTGAGGCTGACTGGGAATACCTACATCCGGTACCTACCGAAAGTAGGCAACCATCGGCTCTTACGTTAGGCTGGCGAGGAGAAAGGATGTGGAGATGTTAAACAGAGTGCATATGGAGAGGGGAAAGCGTGGGGGTTCACGGGAATAAGAACTGTGAACACAGGGTAGCATTAGAAAGATGACTTGATTTGGGCTAAATTCAAGGTAAGGCATATGAGGGCCAAGACAATGGGTTCAGATCTAAGCAACGCTATGCATATCATACATATCCATCTCTTAGATATCAGCCGCGTCAAAATTGCGGATCAAGTCATAGTAAAACTTGACAATATCCAGATGCGCATCGATCCTAATTCTTTCATCCACTGTATGAATATTCTCTGAGCCGCGCTGTCGAGTTGGTGTCCAGCGGTAAATGTTAGGCGAGAGGTCTACAATCCTGTTAGCATATAATTTGTAGCTACGAACTCATTCATTCCACTTACTCAGATAGTGCCTGGTGTCAGTGTTGCCAGTCATGATTTCTCCCACAGGCACAACCTTGCCGCCCTCAAAAGCAAAGCTATGCTGAATCGTTCCTGAAAAGATATCCCAGATCGGGCCGCTCGTTGGTGAAATGGGTGTAGTAACGGAGTTTCGAACCGCTGTGAGTTTAAGATGACCTTCATAGTCATATCCAGTCGTCTCGATAGAGTCAACGCCTGCGAAAGCTTGGTATGCTTCATCGCCCTCGTAGGCATTGACGCTCAGGTTATACTTTCGCACAACAGAGTCTATGTTCTTCAAGAACTCACGCTGCACCTTCTCATGGCTGTCCTGGGGTGCAACGCGGTAGTTGACGCCTAGGTTGACAACTTCTGGCATGGCGTTGATCTTCTGGCCGCCTCGGATGATGTCAACAGCCTGTGTCGTCTGCACAATGAACTTGGCGTTAGGGTCGAGTCTGATGAGTTCGGCAGTCAACTTGTCGAGGTCATCTCCCTTGAGAAGATCTTTGAGCTTGGAGTGGGAATCCGGTGAGTGACGCGCAAGACACACAAGGTGGTTGTAGACGGGGCT
The DNA here is from genome assembly GCA_014822085.1 of Fusarium stilboides. Classification (NCBI taxonomy): domain Eukaryota; kingdom Fungi; phylum Ascomycota; class Sordariomycetes; order Hypocreales; family Nectriaceae; genus Fusarium; species Fusarium stilboides. The sequence goes on from JAASAY010000455.1 coordinate 38,602, forward strand.
TCCTTTGAGAAGCTCAGGTTCATAAGGGTTCGCCTCAAGCGCAGAGACAATCTCGGCAATAATACCGATACCCGTGTGAGGATGAGGAATAGAGCTGTGGCCACCCTTGACGCGCAATTCAGCCCAGATATCAATAGCGCCCTTCTCCTGCACAGAAGGAAGCACATAAAGAGTATCGTCGATGAGCTGGATACCCGAGCCGCCCTCATCCAAGATGAAGGGAATTCCATTATCGCCGTATCGCTCTGTTAGAAACTCTCCAATCTTAGCAGCTCCACGATGCCCCGAGCACTCCTCATCGAAGCCAAACGCCAAGATCAGAGTACGCTTGGGCGACCACTCAGTCTCCGTGAGCAGCGTCTCAATTGCCGACAAAAGAGCTGTAAGGCTGTTCTTATCATCGGACGCGCCACGACCCCAAAGCCACTCGCCGTCAAAATATCCATCGAAAGGCGGGTGAGTCCATGTTGAAGGGTCAGGTACAGGGACGACATCTTGGTGAGCTGCGAGAAGATATGGCTTAAGGGAAGAGTCGCTTCCAGCCAGTGTGTAAACCAGACCAAATTTGTTGACTTTTTCAAGCTTTGCATGCTTATGACTAGGTCTGGTCAGTTATCTCATCTCCATAAAGAAATTAGGCACTTACACTGCTGGGTACGTCTTGGCTAGAACATCGTGTAAATCGTAAAACGGCGCCCAGCGCTCATCCTCATCCACCTCACCAAGGTCATCATAGCAGATTGACGGAACACGCACAATCGCTTGGTGGCGCTTAACCTGCTTATCAAACGCCTTGCGAGACGAAAACAAGCTCTTAGCCGAAGGAAGTCCATCCTCAGCGGGTGCAAGAACCGGTGGAAGGTCACACTTGAAGGCGTGATCATTCTGGCCGATTAGCTTTTGCCCTTCGGATCCGAAAGGACCTAGTGAAAAGCCCGACGCTCCGGCTACTGCAGCCAGCACAACAAGCGATTTAAGCACCATTTCGAAGCATCAATTGATAGATAATGTCACAAATTTGCTGTTTGTTCTCTGGTGCAATAGTTATAGAGAGAGGGTTAGTAATAGAGCGGGGAATAAGGGCGATAACATAATGGAGTCGGAGCACGACATCGGCGCCGGAGCCGGAGCCGGTGAGATAACGATGCCTGTCACAAGATTCCCAATGGGGAAGTTGATCATACTCCAGGTTTCGGGTGCAGTTGTAGGTCCGGAGGATTGACTCCATGTGCTACTGCAGATGGGCTTAGGTATTATTTCCGATGATCATTGAATAACATATATATGGACATTCCGTAACTCCTCGGATATAGCAAGAAACGCTCGTCGCTACTATTCTTCTTTCTCCTCTTTGCTCTCTTGTTTTTTGATATCCTCCAACATGTTCCCAAGCCAAGCCTCAAAGCCTGCGAACTGGGGAACATGACTCCATCTTCCGCAAAACTCCTTCATAACAGTAGACTGCTCCTTGATCCAAGCCTGCTGCTTCTCAGCCCGAGTCCCATCAACTGGTAATAACGGGCCAAGTTCCCAAGACAACTTGGCTGAGCAGACTGGGCAGAGATAAGGTGGCACTTGACCATCCTGTCGAACACTGTTGACGCCTTGCATAAGACATGCGTAGTAGGGACAGTGTGCAAAGCCGAAGCAATGGCCTAGCTCATGCGCGACTGTTACGGCGAGGCGGGCGAACCAGTAGCTGGCTAGTTCATCTCTGGTGGTGAGTTTTGGAACTCTCTTTGCTGCCTGGACTGCCACACCCAATGCAGAATTCGTCGGGGGCTTTCCGTACGCCTCGCTGCTTGATTTCTTCGTCCTTTTCGTCGGCCTCGTTTGTTCGTTATCGTTGAGGCCACATTCCTCGTCTACAAAGTTCTTGCAGTGTGAGTTAGGCCACATGTGCGCTCGATCAATACCTGCCAAATCATCCAACGCTGGATTGTAGCGGAATGAAGAAATGATAGACACCCTGCTACCGCCCCATGACCTCCCGACGGTGAAGTCATCGTCTTCATCCTCATAAAGATCTAGGTCCGTGAGCATGACCACGGCGTAAGCATCGCTAGGCATTCTCATCATAAAAACACCTGTGACGTCGCCTAGATGAACCTGCATCCTTGCGCGACCATCTAACGACGGGCGACATCTAATACCAAATATCTCTGGCTTCCCAGGAGTTTCTAGACCGACATGGACTCTTGTGGGTGCTTTCTTGGATCTTGACTTTGTCGGCTCGTGCCAGGGCCGCCATGCGAATGTCGAAGGGAACTGAACGACTTCCATAGGGTAATAGAAGGCGCATAGATAACTGATCAGATCGCTGACTTGAGGCGATGATGATGTCCACTTGGGCAAGTCGGAACTGGGAGCAGATCTGGGTAGTTTTGGTTTGTGCCAATCTTTCATCTCTTTCTCCATGTCACTAGGAATCGTGGGCGGTAAGATCACGTAGATGGTCCTTTTCTCCGCCGTGACTTGGTTTCTTTCATCCTCTTTGCCCATATCGTGCCATTCCTTGAATGTTTGTCCGTCATCATCGGGATCCATGGCCAACTCATCGTCAGGTAGTACCAGAGGACCCGGGAATGTCCACGGGTTCTTCATAGCATCTTCCTGAAGTATTGGAACGCCTCTGGTCCGTCTGCCAGTCTGGGAGACTGCAAGAAGTCGCTTATGAATGGGTGGTCTTTTGAAGCCCGCATCTTCGGCGGCTGGACTACAGTCGACGTATAGAGAAGTATGAGTGCATTTAACCATGTTTAAACAAAGGGCGATGTTGTCAAAATGAGTCCGCGATGGAGATGATGTTCAGTTGCAGCATTAATGTCGATGGGAAATTACACACAGCCACGAGAGTGGATATTTATCTTTGCGCATTGAGCCTCTGGAGAAGACAATAATAACAAGACTGCTCGTGAATGCCTAGTCGTAAGAGTAAGCACACCGATCGTCAGTGCACGAGGCGTTTGTACAAGGATGTATTACATCCGGATAATTTACCCTAGAGTGTCTTGGTGTCTGGATAATTATGTCGCCCACTCACACCAGTAGCGCCCATCTCAACACCTAAGCGCGCAGTCTCTCTTCTTCTCTACAGATACCGGTCACTTCTGCAATATGTCGTATTAAAATTTGGAATTGGATGGAATATATCGACTATGTTAGCTTTGCAGATGTGGCCAAATGTCATGCTTTGAGTGCAATCTGCGTATCAGGCCCAGTTCCCTCCAGCCTTTCATAGAAGAACTAAGCTGCTTCTTATACCTCAAGTAGCTCGACTGATCATAACTTTGAATTGTCATAAAACTAAATTCTTGTTTGGGTAGTATCGTGATAGCATCCTGTCATAGTTGGGACCTTCATAGCACTCCTCAACAACAACATCCAGTGAAGACCTTTGGTAGAACAACCCAATGAACATACGTCCTTCGAACTGTACAAAATGTTGAAACTTAAACTTTGTTTTAGCTGTTGTGGGCTGCAGTGACTTGCGAGGCGCATAACCTCAAACTCAACATCAAGAGGACACGATAGGGGCATAATACAACCTTCGCCTACCCAAGCTTATCTAGAAGACTTTTTTATTCTTGAACATTCTTTTGTTCAAGCAATAAGCTTTTCTTGGATATGTTAAGCCCTCCCTTTCTTGAACGCCAGCCATCCAAATTCCTAGTCCTTTCAAAGCACCCTTTTCTCTACATACACACTCACACACAATGAAGCTCTCGAAGGGAAGAAACGCCCTCAGGCGCCTTCTATCCCGAGTGCGTCGCTCTACTAAACTCCAACCCTCACTCAATATCTCATCCACTACCCCCACAACATTTCCCTTGGACTTCCTCCCTCCTGAGCTATTAAGCAAGGTCCTCAATTTCGTCGCCAGCGAAGCCAGATGGTCCCGCATCGCCCGCTACGCCACCGTCAACAAAAACTGGCAATCCTTCTTCGAAGCAACGACCTTCCAGAGCCTATTCCTCGAACAGGACGACCTCGAAAAGTTCGAGCGCATTGTCGTAAACAACAGAAGGCAATACGTCAAACACATCTGGCTACGCATTGATCTCCATGAGGAGACTTTCGTTTATGAGGTGCCTCCTAGGCGTCCGGCTACTTTTATGAGTAAACTGTATCTGCGAATCTTTCCAGGACAGCGACTCGGCCGTAGGTGGGGTCCCGTGACCGAAGACTGCACCTTTACCATGTCGATATGCCGCCTCTGGGATATCCTTAGCAAGTGGGAGACGCCGAGCAGAGAGAACAGCCAGGGTCTTACACTTGAACTTACCGCTGACAAACCTATCCCCAAGGAAAAGCATATACCATACAAGACATACACTGCGAACGAGAACACGTACTCGTATAAGGAGTATCTCGCAACTGGGTCCATAGAGGATTACAAGTCCTCTGCGGATGTCCATTCGGAATGTGTAGACTTCTACGAACGCTACAAAACTCCGGAGCCCAGCAGATTCTCCTATTGGTGGGATAGCGTCGCCCTCCGTGAGGTCTTTGGATCCAGGCCCCTGTCATTCGGCTACTCAAGAAGTCTTGAGGTCTGGCGTCGCGGAGATTTCGAGGTTCCGCAATTACCAAACGTCCCAGTCGTGACGAAATTTCTCATCCGAAAACCACAGTTCCGCGAGATATACGCCGGTGCGCTGGACGAGATTATAAAGAGTCTACCGTGCATCGAGAATCTCACCATCGAGCGTTGGAGAAGCCCAGTGTTAGCTCGTGAGCAGGACTGGTGTCAGGATGCAACACTTCCTTTTGGTATATCCTTATCACCCTCTGTTAAGACACTAACGCTTTATGGAGAAACAAGCTATGTCTTCAACTTTTGGTCCGCCGACAAGGTCAACACTGTGGCTTTGGCCAATGCCTTGCAACAGTACGGTAAACACTTGGAGAACTTGTCTGTCTCACACCTCATCGATGCAAAGGACTTCTTCGGTATGCACCCGGATAATATGACAGAGTCCTTTCCGGAATGGAAGCATCTCAAGACGTTATCCCTCACATCGGAAATCCTTACGACCAACACCAAGCAGGAAATCAACAACCTCCTCTGTGCTGCTGCTCGTACCGCTCAAAAGATGCCAAATCTTCAGCTGTTAGAGCTCTGGAACGGAAAGGAGAAGCAAGCATGCGTGTTCCGATACCGCGTTGCAGCCTCTGTCAGTGAAATAACTTGGCTTGGAACTCATGTCGACACTCTGGACAGGCAAGTTATCGAAGCGTGGAACGAGACATCTATGGCTCGTGGTCGATCCGATTTGAGAGCATCTGCCTCCAGGCTTAATTCTGAAGAAATTGTCTCCGCGGGAACCGTTTTGCGATATTTGGATTTGAGGAACCAGATCATGCACCCTGTTTCCGGGTACAGAACTGCTTGGGAGTAGCCGATAGGTATGTGGGATCCCTGAGGGGGTGCAGAGGCGCATTGAAAATAACAGAATTGGTCTATGCCAATTTTCTTGTACGATAAAATGTACTTATCCCCCAGTTCTATATACTCCTAGATCGAAGTACAATTGATCCTGCAGCTTATAGATCGTGACCTCGGCTACCACTGTTCTCTCAATATAAGGCTGGTACCTGTGGCGCGTGTATCAGGCTCTGCACCACGCAAGGGATTGAGCAAGTTGATTAGAAGGATAGGGAAAGCTGTGGCAGGGAATCACATAACGAGGTTCATTAGTCTCGGTATCATCTTAGTAGCAGCACGTGTTGAAAAGGCCTCAAATTGAGAAAAGAAAATAATGATATTTGATCTAACGAGTATTCCAATTAGACCAGCCTATTGCGGCGTGCTAATTATACAGCGACAAAACTAAGAAACGCCATGCGTATGCATCCAGTGCTACACAAATAATTGTAATGCAATCTTCTTACATTAAGCGACTTCCTCAACTCTTGAGTCCTCACCAGAGTGGGATTCGCTGGTCCTTGGCTTCTCTTGGCCGCGGAAGTAGTTCTCGTCTCTTTGCTCGCGGGTGATGTAACCTGGAGGAACCCACTTGTGACTGTTCCAGGGCTTGAGTCCTTCTTGACCGTACATGAGATCGACGTTCTCCAGACTGAGAGTTCGGGATTCGAAGAGGAAGAACCAAACAAGTGCAGCTGCAGCCAGGTTGGTTCCAACGAAGACGAAACCGTAGGAGTAGTGGATTCCGGCAGTGGCAAGAGGGGTGAGGAAAGCAATCATGACTGCGACATCGTTAGTATAAAATATGAGAATGAATTGAGGAACAAGAACTTACAGTTTCCAAGCCAGTTACCAGCAGTGGCGATAGAAGCCTGCTTTGCACGAGTCCGGAGAGGGAAGGTCTCGCCGATAACGACCCAGGCCATAGGACCCCAGGTACTAGCAAAGGATGCAATAAACATGCATGCACAGACAATCAGGACAATACCAACAGCCTTGGACTCCGCAGGGTTAAGGGCAGTACCAACGGCGGCGAACACTGCGAGCCAGCCAGCTTGCCAGAGAGCACCGATAAAGAGAGGCCAGCGACGTCCAAACTTGTCGACGAACCAGAGTCCCATAAAGGTCGTGGCAACGTTGACAGCACCCAAGATGAGCTGGGTCTGGATAGGGTCATCAATACCAGCTGACTCGAAGATGCTAGCGCCATAGTAGAAGAAGTAGTTGACACCAGTCCACTGCTGCAGGAAGTGGATGAAGAAGCCGAGGAAAGTACGCCAGACAAGCTTGGGGATTCCGCTCTTGGGGTTGAAGCACTCGATCCAGCTTCCCTGGCCGACTTGTCTTTCCTTCTCAAGAATGTCCTTCATTTCCTTCAAGTCATCCTGGACGAGCGGGTTGTCGAGGTTGTTCTTCATGCCACGAAGGCGACCGAGAGCCAGTTGAGCACCTTCCCAATCGCCCTTCGAAGCAAGCCATCTAGGAGACTCGGGGACGACTAGAATACCGATGCCCAGAGGAAGGGAGAAAAGAATACCAAGACCGATGACGATTCTCCAGGAGGCGCTGTTGGTGTCCATCTTCTTAAAACCGAAGCAAGCAATGTTGCTAACAAGGATACCGATAGTAATCATAAGTTGGTAAGAGGCGACAACGGCACCACGGATCTCTCGAGGGGAACATTCGGACTGGAACATGGGAACGCCGACCGAAAGGTTACCGACACCAAGACCGGCGACAAATCGACCCATCATCATATGAACCCACGACTCCATCGCCGTAATCTGAATGACATTACCAATGATGAAGATGGCGACTCCGAAGGTCATACTCTTTCGTCGACCCCACCAATCAGCGGTGCTGTAGACCTGTTAGTTGAAAGTTATCGAGAAAGGAGATGATAGCGACATACTAAGCACCCGAGAGAGCACCAAGCAAACTTCCGATACTCATGAGAGAGACGAGAATGGACTGAATGATGGGCTCCCATTTTTTGTTTCCCTCAGGTCCCTGGGCGAATCGATCTTTGAAGTCATCAAACAGGACCATAGAACTAATTTGACCAGTATCGTAACCGAAAAGGAAGCCACCAATGGACGTGATGACGCCCAAAAGGATGGCCTCCATGCCGCAGTCGGCACCGCTGACTTTGATAGACCTGTAGGAAAGAGTTATTAGCATTGGCCAGGTGAAAGGCATAGGAAGATGGTAGGGGGAGAGCTTACCTTTGACCCAGCATGGTGTACAACTGTCTCGCAGATGTATTGGGAAAGGGAAGATAAGAAAATAGAACTAGAATGAATATCTGTTTCCAAAAGACATAGAAGGGCGGGAGGACCAAGTCTTTTATTCTTCAGGACAAGACCTGGGGTATAAAGACATGAAAGCGGAGAGTCGTATCACAGAGATGGGGCACTTCTGAAAGGTCTGCAAGCTCGCTGAACGCGTAGGTTCTCGTACTCCATCACGCTAGGTAGGGAGGAAGGACGGACAGTCGGGGGCCCCGGACAGGGCCTGCTTCTTGCTGGTGCATCATTCGCTAAACTTGGCAGTCGTCATGGAGAAAGCATCATGAGCACCGTTTGTGCCAGCCGCAGATCACTTTGGAGTTGGCATTGCTCATACTGCAGTAGAGCAGGGGAGATGCGGTAGGGCAAGGCGGGAGGAGCGTGGGGAGGTCAATGTGGTTGTTAGTCTCTAACGAAGCCTGACAATAAAGGGCCGATGTCAGTGGCGTTAGATAATCGTCTGTCTGGGGTTTCTCCAGTGTCTGGGCATAGCAGAGCATACGATTCTGGCAGCTGGGCCGGTGCAAGGCGAGCAGAGAGCAGCTGTAGAGCCAAGGCTGGGGGGCGTACGCCTGAACGCGGGTTGACCATGGGGGAGAGAATAGCGAGTCAAGTCGGTGCAGGGGCCGCAATCGAAAGTGGTTCAAGTGGGTGATTGGATTTTCTGGAAGAATGTGGATGCCGTTTTCCCCTTGGCACGGGGTTTTCTGGGGCTGTACGACTACGTACCTGAGTCTTTGCTGCGCTTTGAGTGGAAACTTGGCGAGAGTTTTGGATGTGGATATCTTCTTGGTGTTTACAAAGTTCATGAATGACGTCACGGCCAAGGTAAGCTTAAACCCCATGGATGCCCCAATTTGGGAAGGCCAAAGATTGACCAATGTCTGGGCTTACGGCATCGTCTCGGTGCGACAACACAAAACCCACGTCGATCACGGGGACCAGCATCAGAATCAGTGGGGGATTCAATTACGCATGTCTCCTCTTGTCTGTGTACGATAGCAACGTTGGAAAACCTTGATTGTGTAGCGAGAATCTGGGGATTACACGGGGTATGGAGAATTTTGAGTATCATTCCCTTGCCATGATATCTCACTTTTCATTCTCTTCCAAGCTGTGAGTCGCATTCATCTGCTATCAAGTGGGTCATTGTTATAGCGTCTTGGCTCATCTATCGGCAGATGAATCGATCTTCTGATACGCTAGATTCTAAAACTTTCAGGGTTGATCGGTGCTCCAGCTCGTGACTCTTTGCTTCTGCTCAGCGTGATCTCGCCTACAGTCATCACCCGGAAACTGCCCGTCAAAATCGCATTGATCAATCCTCCAAGTGACCAAGAAAATAAAAATCTTCTCCGGACCCGCGTCATTTCGGAAGCTCCTTGGGACCCACCCGGCTCCGTGGAGAGGCCGGCCGTTTACTCGGAGCTTCATGCCTGTCGCTGGGGAACGGTCGTCCTCCGGCTTGATAAACGGCCCGTTTGCCGCATACTAAAATATCTCATGCCCCTATTTTCACTTCCCCGGGCGAATTGACGACCAAAGCACCATGATAACCTCCTCTTTGCTGTGGAGGAAGCCCTCTTCCCCACGGCACCAACAGTCAGCTGCGTATGCATAACTCCAGAGTGAAGCAATCTGGGATATCCGGGGACTCCTCATTTCACTCCGCGTTCAGCACAGAATGGCGGAGATGAGAGTTGTGAAACGCCAGGTGACTGTGAACGGGCCCTATAAGCGGCCGTAATTCGGCGCAGTAGGCGCTCATGACAGCTCGCTGACCTGAGATATCCTGGTGTTGTTGGAGATATCTCCCGTATTTTCTTCTTCAACATCCGAGATTTGTAGAACTACGAAATTTTTGCTTCGCGTATGATTTCCGAGAAGTGAAAACTCTTGCGACCAACAATCTCGGTGAAGGTTGGCTGCGTGGGAGTGTCGGTCTACTCTGTTGGGGCTCTGAAAGCCAAGAAACATGCAATAAGGAGCATGACCTGGCTTGATGATGGGTCTAAATCGACTGTTGAGCCATGTTGAGCCTCAGTTACCCCTTTCAATGTGAATAGGCAGCGACTAGCCAAGACAAAGTAGTGGAGAAGACATAATCTTTGTGAATGACGGGGCAAGGCCAAGGCGGTTCACAGATTCTAACCAAACCCTTCGACCAGTTCTGGTTCTCTGATCACTCTCTATCCTCTTCATTAGCTTAGATTTGAGACGTTTGATGTCTACCATCCAATTATTGCTAGAAAACCAAGTGGGATGTGACTCTGGATGATTCTGCGAGAGTCATTCAAGAATATAATGGTGCCATGCATGCCTTCAGTCACGCATGATTCTTAAGATCAAGCCATAGGCATCAAGGTTTGCAACTCATCTTCGAATAGGAAGGTGTATATAGTTGATAGTATGCCAGAACTATGTATGAGCTGTGTCCTATCTCTCCATACATGTTCATGTAGTACGACACTAATGCACTGCGCCTTTGTTCCCGGCTATTGCCCAATGTATAGTCGATAAGACCTCGGTAACATCAACATGAAGCCTCGTATTATCTACCAATAGGGACGTTCCCAGCAGGAGTGGGTAGTGTTCGAACTCTAATATCAAGAATAGGAAGCAGTTGGTTGTACGTGGGGGTCATCTACCCACGCAATGTCAGTGAGCCAACAGAGAAATCATCCGATTCTTGTGCCAATTGAAGTTCTTCCTAGTCCGACTATAAATATGTAGGCGCGTAGGGTAGATTCTTGATGAGGGTTCTCAATGGGCAACGTAGGGTAATTGACTGCTGGACGCGATACCCATTCTGCTTTGACACTATCACTAAGAGTACCTATCAATTGGTAATTTTGAGATCGTTTTATCGGGTCCAAGGATAGTTTTCTTCGTTCACTCAGACTCATAGTTCAAAATAATATGATCATTTTTATGAAACGTGTGTTCTTCGTGCTATCATCACTACTACTCTGAAACATTGCTTTTGAACCTTAACCTCAATTAAAATTTCGGCACCAACTGGCCCGTCAGCCCCCTCAAACTCCCCTCAATCATCAAGCAACAAAGCTCAATCCCTTCGGCTTTATTGACGTCTGACCAAAAGCCCCACGACCACAATGATTTTTGACTGCGCCGACTGTGACAAGGTATTTTATGCAGGGAGGAAAGCTCGGGACCAGCATTGTCAAACGACGGGGCACGCTCCCCCACAATTCGAGTGCGATACCTGTAGCTTTTGCTTTGACGACGAATATGAGCGCTGCGAGCATATGAACCTGGAGTGTCACTGGAGTCCAGAAGCTCCTGAGTGCAGATACTGTTTCTTTCGCGCGGTGACGGACTCGGAGATTGAGCAGCATGAGATTGAGGACCATTACTACTGCGCAGGTTGCGACCGGCGCTTCCAGAACTTGAATAACATTCGACAGGTGAGTCCTGTTACGAATTGGTGAAAGTTTTGCTAATTGATTCAGCATCTAAACTCGAAACTTCATCGCCAATCTGTGGTGATCTGTCCGTTCTGCAAAGCAGCTTGCGGCACTGCAACTGGCCTGTCTCATCATCTTGAGCGAGGCGCCTGTCCTCGTGCCCCCATGAATCGCGATAAGCTCTATCGATTCATCAAAATCCGTGACCCTGCTGGCGTCATATCCAATAGAGACGTCGAATGGTCTGGAGAAAAGACCTACACCATTAATCCGAGAGCGGCGTGGAACCCTTGGGCCAAAGCATATGAGTGTTATCTTTGCCACAAGCTATATAACACCCTCCATGCGTTGAAACAACATCTCGAGTCACCGAGACATCAGCAGAATCTCTACCATTGCCTCAAAAGAAGTTGCGGGAGAGAGTTTACCACGCTGGCGGCGCTTATCAATCATCTTGAGAGCGAGTCCTGTAGGATCTTACGCTTCCAGCAGGTGCAGAAGGGTATCGCGAATATCGTGACTCCTGGCCGGATGATATCTCAATTATTATAGGAGACATAAAAGTTTATTGTTACCATGGCGTTGGGCGTATCGGATTACATTGCTTGGAACTCAACCACGGTGTCGCAACAAGTTCACTCGGCGGGCAGTCCAGCAAGTAACTAGGACCCTACTAAACTTTACGCAGAGATGATAAAATAAGCCAGACACTTTAGTTGATAACCAGCCTAAAGTATACCCTAATTATGATAATAATTTATCCTAAAGTTAGGTGAATATCCTAGTTATCTATTGAACCACCTGCTCAGGCCCCCTAACTTGCGGCGACGTACTTGGGAACATCAGGGTGAGAGCTGGGTGCCAGCGCAAGGAGGACAACTCTGTCGACTCTGTTAGTTGAAGCCAATTTCTCAGATCATCAAGAGGTGTAAAGTGATTCTGCTGCTGTTGAGCTTCTGATGGGACGATGGGATTGATACCCAGAGCACTGCCTCTCCATTACCTGATGTTGAACTACTCCTTGCCCGCCAAAGCCAGGCAGCGAGCTGCGGCAAACAAGATCCTGATGCTGACAGAAAGCCGTCATGCTAGTCGTAGGTAAGCTACCTGCTGGCCTGTCTCTCCCTTTTGGCCTTCTTCTTAGTCTTGCTAGGTCTCTGCTTGCTAGGTTACTTCTTCTTCTTTCTCCTCCTTAGTAACCCTTCTCCTTAGACCCAGGAGTAGCTTTTTCTTCGATCTCCACGGAGGGAATGTCATGGATACCTCAGGGGCCCTGCTGGGGGCCTTCCAGTGGATGGCTATCCCATCCAGCGCCCTACGGGCTCAGTGTGTCTTCCTCGATCTCGCGATAGCTTCATTTTGAGGAAGGACCCTCCTACCTCATCACTTAGGCGGACTAGGAGATAAACAGGACTCTGCTAAGCTTTAGGTAAGAGATAGTAAAACAAATTAGGTATTTTGGTTCATTCTTAGCCTAAGATATATCCCAGTTTTTATAATCTATCCTAAAGTTAGGTAAATATCCTAATCATTGACTAAACTACCTCACAAGTATGGATGCTAGAGCAGGATGCATGAAGGCTGCTTTCTGCTCCTTCCTTCGTGATTCACAGCTCATTCATGCGTATATATATATATATATATCTCGTACCGGTGCCGCATTCTTCCACTCTTCACATTCATTTCATTTCATTATTTTCCTATCTTTATTCATCATCATGGCTGTGCACAATCCAACCGTGTTCAAATGCGAAATTTGTACCGATTATTTTGACACTGCGAAAGCTCGGAAGGCACACGAGAAATATTTCCATTATTACTGTTACTACTGCAAAAGGAGCTGTATCAACGAAGACGGCATCCGCATGGTATACCTATGCATGCATATGTCCTTCACAAAGCTGCAAGACTAACGTTCTATCTTAGCATCTAAAGGGTACGCAGCATCATAAGTCACGCCCGGGACTCTTGTCACGTTTTTTCGGCGAGCCAAGACCCTCAGGCTGTCGCCCTCCACCGACGAAAGCTGCGACCCCGTGCAAGTCATCCACGCGAACACCTTCGACCCCGTGCAAGTCATCCCCGCGAACACCTTCGACAAAGAAGCCACAAGAACCGACCGTTCATCAAGGTTACCCTATGGGAGGCGGAAGCTATCCCATTCTCCCAGGCCTGCATCCAGAGCGACAGTCGCCCAGGTATACGGTTAACTTGTTTAGCTGATCGCGGAAACCGGAACTGGGAAGATGGCATTAAGAGAGGCGATTCGTTGGTTATGCTCCAGCTATTATCCGGCATTCCTTATCCGACAGTTGATCCCAATTAGTTGACTACTCCCGTTATGTCGGACTACGTCTCTTGTGCTGCGTGTGGCACGCTCTTAGCCTCTTACGCAGAAACCCCCTGCAGGGAAAGCAAGGATTAGTCGGACTCTTACATACAAATCCTATCTAATCATTCACTACCCCTGATTATTCTTCCTCCTCAGAGTGACCTGACCTCGGCAATACGCAATGCCGGTAATACGTAGTAACCCGACCCGACTGTGTGGTAATAACTCGGAAATTTCTTCTTGTCCGACCCAGAGAATTGGATGACAGCCCCTTCATGTCAGCCACTACAGGTTGCAAGGATAACAAATCCTCAAAAGTGGTCCCTAACTTACCTACTCTTATCACCCTAAATTTTACAAAGCTTAATAAAACTTATTATATAATTTATATAAATAAATAATAATATTATCAAAGAGATCTTTAAATTCTCTTTATTATAGCCCTAACTACTTAATACTTAATAATAATTATATCCATAAATTTAGCTGATATAAAACTTCTGGGGCTTATACTAGCACTAGTATTTGTAATCCTTGCAACCTGTACAGCTTGACGCCGTCCCGCCCGTTGGGTAAACTAGTGTCCGCACGTCCCCCTACCGGGGAACTTTGCACGGGAAGGATTCTGTTGGCGCAACTAACAGCGGAATTGAGTAGGACCCTTGTACAGAGTGACAGGAGAATGCAGGGTTGATTAAACGTCAAATGTATTATGTTCTATCTACGTATAGTTCTAATCTAAGCATACTTGTTGACCAGCTTGAGAATGGCCTCGTTAATCTCAACAGGGTTGGTAGCGCTCAGGTAATGACCACCGCCCTCAATCATGGTGAGGGTAGCCTCAGGGCTTGAAGTGAAGAGCTTAATATGCTCAGTAGGGACAGTCGTGCCAAACACGGGGTCCGCGGTGCCCTGGATGGAAATAATGATTAGCTTAAGTTAGTGGGTGGATGCGGCTAGTTCTGTTCACTCACCTGAAGCCAATAGACGGGGCACTTGACGTCTCTCAAGCGGAGCAGGAGACCGTCTCGCTCAAAGAGGTTGAGAACCGCAATACGCAGCTTCTTTCGGCCTTCGTCTCCGCGGTAAACCTGCTTAAGCGTCTCATCCCAAAAGGCGAGCGTTTCAGGGGACGGGTTGCTTCCGAAGCCGACAGACGAAACAAGACCACGCCAAACGTCATCGACAACAAAGTCAGGGGTGGGAGTTGGGCTGCTCCAGCTCTCGAAGAAGGGTCCCAGCTGAGTCTTGGGGTCCCAGCAGCCCTTCTCGCGGGACTGAGAGGACTCGTAGTCCATAGAAGTACCTAGAGGCAAGACACCGAGGATCTATTGACAAGTGGGACGGTGTAAGCATGGGGTTGTACTCAATTGGGTATGTGTAGTGCCACTGCCTTGCCTCTCTAGGAGGGGACCGGCAATGACTACTACTTCATCGGGGAACAAGACGGAAACGTACCTTTTCAGGGGCCAGGAGGGCCATTCGCATCACGATCCAGCCGCCAGCGCTGGTTCCCAGGGTAAAGGCCTTGTTCACGCCAAGAGCCTCCATGACCTGCAGGTTCATGATGGCCGAGTCCCAGTAAGTGAAGTGCTCGGACTTGGCGCTGGTGGCACCATGGCCAAGAGGCTCAATGGCGAGCAGATTGACAGCATTAGTGAGATCCTTGGCAGTGAACTGAGCCTCAAAAAGAGAAGAGGTAGTGCACATGGAGTTGACGAGGACGAGGGTAGGCTTGCTGGCGTCAATTCCACTGCCTGAGACACGATAGCCGGCATCGATGCCTCCAAGGTGGGGAACATGAATAGTAGTCTTAGCAGCCATTTTTTGCGTTAAGGTATAGAATGTTCTCTGAAGATCACGCGTGTGAAGTTTATCAGATGTCAAGCCGAGAGAGAAAGGATGGATGGAGAAGGGGGGAGGAATAGTAAAACCTTCGTTGGACCAAATGGGCTAAGAATCTGGCTTCCTATGTACTTAGCAGCCGAAAACGTGCATGAACCCAGCGACGATCAGGGGCCAAGAAGGCAATATTACGTGCGTAATTGTCGCAGAATTGAGTCCTGTGTGGACAGACTTGGTCCGCAAGGGGATACTTCTCCGAGAGATAGACGGCGCCGTTCCGCGCCGACTCGTGCTATGTGCGGTACGGAACCGGCGGACCGCATCCATAACACATAAACTCTATATGCGGTAAGACGAAAGACGTTTGAGATCGGGCCGTACCGTTGGTCTGAGGCTGGATTGAGTTGAGTTACTCTTCGTTTTTTTTTTTAACTTGGCCATGAGATCATATTCACAAAACTTGAGCGCGGAATTACAGCCGAATATTTTGTTTCGTTTCATTCATCACCCACGTGTTCGTGTCAGGTCATCCTCGGCATTCCCCACTCGTCAGACGGCACTTGTAACATTGTCAGTCTCGTTGTGGTAAAAATCCGCCGCTTGACGTTAGAGTGCTTACGGCCGGCCAGGGATTAACACCGACGCCACGGTGCAGGGAACGCTATTTCCGGGGGGCACGGAACACGGAAAGAAGAAGAAAAAAAATCAGATGCGGTTCCTGATTCAGACCCTAGTCTTCGAATGTCACAATGTCACCCTCCATCGACGAAGCGGCTCTCACGACCACGGCGTAAGTGGTATGGACAGGCCCTTGGCGGGTTTTAAGTCTGAACTCTAAACCAGATCATCACGTTGTGGCGTCAAGTTTGTGTTCCTCGGAAGAAGATGATCGACCATTAGGCTGAGACAGAGAAGGTCGAAGAAGAACTTGGTATTGATACATTCCCCTGAGATTGAATTCTTCATGTCCCTACTTCGCCGAGGGACTATCAGACCAGGGTGGGAGATTTCTCCTGGTCTTATCAAAGCGAGTAAAGGAACTAAAAGGGAAGAATCCACTCTGCAGTTCTGAGCAGGTTTAGTAAAGATCGCTCTCATGCTAAGTAGAGCCTTAGTCAAATATTACTAGATAGTCATAGTACTCGGTTTTCGGCCTGGAATGTACTTGTACTTTTAGTCTGGCTGTCAGATCAGTCGAGTTTTGCCCATGTTCCGGGGGCTCCACATAGAGGCAGCTGGGCATTGAAGAGAGAGCATGTCCTGGTAGGATAAACATGTTTTAGACCTCCCATCTTTTTTGTCTTTGCTTTTCTGCTGTGTTGCTGTGTTGGTGATATCCGCGGTTTGTCAACATGTCGACTGAGTCTCAGCTCCCCGGCCTTCCCGGCTTCGACAAGAACAGTATTCAACCATGGACCGTCGAAGTAGTCGTTTCCATGACCGTCTTGGCTCTAGTGTCTTGTGCTCTGCGGTTGTATAGTCGACACTTGAAGGCCCAGAAACTCTGGTGGGATGACTATGTTATTCTCTTCTCAATGGTAAGACCTATACTTACAAGCCACCCGTTCAACTCTAACAACAACAGTGCTGGAACTTGGTCGTTGTCGGCTTCATCTTCGCTATGCACTCCAACGGCATGGGCCTTCACGCCGACAAGGTCCAAATGCCACAGATCGTCATGATGGCGAAGTGGCTCGTTGTTGCGGAAGTTCTCTACGCATGGAACTTGGGCTGGACTAAGTTGAGTCTTCTACTCATGTACTACCGAATCTTCCGAGTGCCCTACTTCAAGAAGATGGCTTGGATTGTCGGCTCATTCGTTTTTGCCTGGGTCATCTGCATTACCTTCCTTTTCATCTTTATCTGCATTCCCGTTGCGAAATTGTGGTATCCCGACCTTCCCGGCCGATGCATCAACCAAGTCGGCACTTGGATTGCCAACGCCGCATCGACTATCTTTACCGATATCGTCATCTTGTGTCTACCACTGCCGCCTATTTGGAAGCTTCAGCTCGGCAGGTCTGAGAAGCTTGGTCTCACTGCCGCCTTCGCCATCGGATCTTTCGTTGTTTTCGCTTCAGCTTATCGAACCAGTGTGCTCTTCACATACACTACTACCGACCCTAGTTACACACTCGCTCCGACCGTCGGCTGGACCGAGATCGAAATGTCTGCCGGTATCGTATCGGCCAACCTGCCAACCATGTTGCCCGTTCTTCGACTCTTCGCCAAATTCACCGGACTGAGCAGTCTCGCATCCACCGTTCGCAGCAACGTCCGACCAACCTACGGTGGATCCAAGGGCGAGAGATCAACCAAGGGACTCAAGTCCCACGAGGACTCTGGTGCTGGAAGGAGTTCCAACTCAGGCTCAACCTCATCAAACAACTTTTACAGACTCCCCGACGAAAACGACTCGGCTGGTCTGATCAAGGGTGCAACATTCACAGAGACAACGGCTCAAGTCAATTCGAAACTAAGGCCTGATATGGAGGGCTACGAGCTTACTACCAAGACATACAAGTCCACTCCCGAAAGCGGCAATGATAGCAGCGAAGAAATCTTGCAGGGAATCCGAGTGCACACAGAGTTTCAGCAAACAACTACAAGGAAACCATAGATGAAGGATGATGGACGGAATGTGAAATTGATAATGGTGTATTACTAAAAGCAGGCGGTAATGGCAGCGGTGTCTTTTCTTTTTATGTTTTAGACCAAAATACCCTGTAAACCAGTTAGCTACAGCAATGTCAGTCGTTTCCAATTCATCCTCACTCGTCCCAAATCGGAGGTGTATATAATCCTTGTGAAGGTATTGTTCAAAGCATACTCCAGCAGGTAATTCGACATATCGACCAGAGAAACGCAATTGACTTTTGACCACGCGATGATTGTCACAATCCACGGGCCGGTCGATCATTCAGCCACCAACGATGCGGCTCCTACGATTATCTACATTCCTGAGCGTTGAATTACCACATATGCTATTGCCGAGGATTTCCGGCAAGGTTTGGATCCTACTGATCTAGTTCTGTCTTCTAACCCAGGACAGAAATAGCCCATCATATTAATCTCTCGAGAAACCTATTTTGGTGGATTTCTTAGTGAGCGAGCTGGTCTAGGTGATAAACCAGCACAAATAGCTGGAGTAGTTTCTCCAGATCAGATAATACACATTCCAATACAACATCGGAGAATAATTGAGTTTGTCACCTGGTCTAAGCGGCTGGCGAGGCGCTCGTCAATCGTGGTTGCCATGTGGTGTGGTCCGTGGAGGACGGGTTTAGCGAAATCCGGTGTTTTGGATAGATTAACACAACCAAACTTGAGGATATCCTTGAAGATAAAATGCACTAACATGCCCTTATTACAGGGTCTAGTTTTCTTCATCGATGTTAGTTCAAATAACTCCTCCCGTCGTCTGAATGAGGCTCTTTTTCACTTGAGATTCAAGGGTGAGAAGAGAGATCTAGGTTCGAACGTATGGGTGGATACGGCCTTATTATGTCTTCTTCTTCGACATTCTAGGGGGCTGCCACTGAAATCTCAACTTCTGCAAATAACGCTAACTCATACAATTCCTCTAGAGAACATTCGAGACATTCCGTGTGTATATAATGAGAGACAACTAGATTCTGGTCAAGATCTTCTTGTGTTGTTGTGTTCCTGTGTGCATACTTCGGTGTTATGTTATGGCTCCAACCACATCTTCAAGCTAATGAAGACCATCACCCGGGACTGAGCCCATAAGATGGAGTGGAATGGATGGCCTGAACATAAGTGCCTATAAGATGGATACTGAATCTCTCATTTTCTCGGTATTGACGCGAGATAAGTGAGAACAACATTTCCAAATTCAGTTGGGTGGAGTGGTGTAGGGTAACCCGCCAATAACCAGCACGTGATCTTGGGCAGCAGCTCATCTTAGGTTGGCTGCACCGCTCTTTGTGAGGTTGATGCCCCTGGCGAAACCGCGTCGCTCTTTTGCTGCGCATTTCTTTGAAGCTAGCAAAGCTATCGATCTTTCCTTTGTGCTTGTGTCTTACCGCTCTTGAAGAGGCCCCGATTAAGCCCCCCATTGGCCAGCTATTCTACCGCCATTATCCTTTCTTCTTGAGCGCATCCTCCACAGACACGTCACGAAACGAAGCTCCCACCAAAATCTCGCCGCCCCTCCCCCGCCGTTTTCTCCACGAACCGCTTTCGCATACCCCTATTTTCCTCCCACCACTACTACTCTTTGAAATCACAATACGATACGAATCTTGGGCACCAGGGCTCTTCTGAGCAGAGCGATACACCGCCATCATGAGCCGGACGTTGACGAGCCGGCAGGCCGAGGAGCTGTTCGTACAGGGGAGCTTCCGGAGCTTATGATTAGCCTATCTGACCGTACTGCAGGCATAAATCCATCATCGCATACCTCGCCGCAAATAATCTACAAGATAGCGCCACGGCTATGAGAACGGAGCTTAGCCTTGGAGAAGATGCTTTCGACCCTGCCACCGCGAAGAAATACGAGACGTTGCTCGAGAAGAAGTGGACAAGTGTTGTGCGGTTACAAAAAAAGGTACGGTAATGTTGTTGATCCCTTTACCGCGTCCTAGCTAATTGAGGAATTCGGGTAGATCATGGATCTAGAAGCACAAAACCAGGCCCTTCAGACAGAACTCAACAGTGCTACACCGACATCCCTATCCAACCGCAGAGGAGATCCTGCCTCCTGGCTACCTGCCGGCCCTCCCCGACACGTCCTTCAATCGCATCGAACACCCATTAACTGCGTCGCTTTCCACCCTATTTTCTCTTCCATTGCGTCTGGAGACGAAGATGCCACGATTAAGATTTGGGATTGGGAATTTGGCGAGCTTGAAAGGACGGTGAAAGGTCACACCAAAGCGGTTCTCGATCTCGATTACGGTGGCCCGAAAGGTCATACACTGCTTGCGTCGTGCAGTTCCGATTTAACCATTAAGCTATGGGATCCCTCGAACGAATACCAAAACATTAGAACACTACCAGGTCACGATCATAGCGTTAGCGCCGTACGATTTATACCCTCTGGAGCTCCCGGGGCTCCGTTATCTGGCAACCTACTTGCGAGCGCCAGTCGAGATGTTACAGTGAGGATATGGGATGTCACGACCGGATACTGTGTCAAGACGATACGAGGACATGCCGACTGGATTCGCGACGTGGCTCCATCTCTAGATGGAAAGTACCTGCTATCGACCGGCAACGACCGTACTGTGAGACTTTGGGATATCTCTGTACCAAACCCTGAAGCCAAATTGGTCATGATTGGTCATGAGCATTTCGTCGAATGCTGCGCTTTTGCACCACCTGCAGCATATTCGCATTTGGCTACTTTGGCTGGAGTGAAAAAGGCGCCCCCAGCTTCCAGTACAGCCGAATTCATGGCAACAGGTGGCAGAGATAAGACGATCAAACTCTGGGACGGCCGCGGAACCTGTATTAAGACCCTGGTCGGTCACGATAATTGGGTAAGGAGTCTTGTGTTCCACCCAAGCGGCAAATTCCTCCTCTCCGTATCCGACGACAAGACGCTTCGATGCTGGGATTTGAGCCAAGAAGGAAAATGTGTCAAGACCGTTGAAGGAGCGCACGAACATTTTATCACGAGCCTGAGATGGGCACCGCCTATCATCAAGGACAAGGGCCCGGCTGAGGAGGCCAATGGCGAAGTCGGAACTCCGAAGAAGGCGGTCGCTGCAGCGCCCCAAGACGTGCAGATCCGCTGTGTCATTGCTACTGGAAGTGTAGATATGTCTCTACGAATCTTTTCACGGTAGTTGGATATACCCTGCGCGAGTATTTGGACATAATACAAGAGGAACCAGGGTACAGCTCAAAGAACAGCACCGGGTGGTCGGGGCCGATCAGCCGATGTTGTACAGATGTTGCATCCGTCAATGCCGATGCCGTTTTCGCTTAAAGCCCTGTCGATTTATTGACGACTTACATCTCAAGGCTTGGCAGATTCTTTACTTTACTTCGAAACGGTCGGAGCAGTCCGGCAATGACTTGGCCGACACCAGCCCATCAATTTCCAGTGGTTCTGGAACGTGATTGCACCACAGAAGCCAAGCCTAGAAGTTTCTATTACAACAAAACACACACAAACCTCTTTCTACAGATGGTCCCGCCGTCAAATGCGTCTGTTGCACACGGGGATTTTACGAATAATGTTTGATACCCAAACGATATTGAATGACAGTCAAATCCGAAACGCTAGAGTCTGTGGCTCTGCTTGGTGGTGATTGCTGTCTAGGTGTGAAGGGGGCAACGGTATTTGGCCAAAAATGAGAGGAAAACCTTTGGGAAAAGCAGGCATAGACGTTAGGGGGCATCATAGAAAGGAAATTTTACGTATTTTATTTTAATAATTGAGAGCGAGTTGATGGTTATAGAAGTTGATGAGCCAATTGCAAGTTGTGAAGCTTACCTTGACGGGCAATAGGAACTGAAGCTTGAGTCAACGTCCGAGTAAACGCCGTTGCTATGCTCTTGATCGTTCCCTAACATGTCTGTTATATAATCTCAGTGGCTTGCTATGGAATGCCCTACAAATTCTGCGGCGATGATGACAGAGGCCGATTGCACCTACGCATCAATGACGCCACGATCATAGAGTCCCAC
The DNA here is from genome assembly GCA_014822085.1 of Fusarium stilboides. NCBI lineage: Eukaryota > Fungi > Ascomycota > Sordariomycetes > Hypocreales > Nectriaceae > Fusarium > Fusarium stilboides. The sequence goes on from JAASAY010000455.1 coordinate 60,583, forward strand.
TGTTGATTCACTTTGGCCGCCAAATGTGTCAATTGAGCTCATGATGGACGTCATCAATAATCTGGAGCTTTGTTTTCTTTAATAGCTGAGTTGCTGTCGTATCTGATTTGAATCATTAACCTCTACGGAACAAACCAATCGCTCAACATCACGACCGATATCAACACAGTAATATCACAGTATCAAAACATCATCACAATGTCAGCCATTAGCGCCCGTGTTGCTCGATCCTCAATGGCCCTTCGGCCGACGATGCCTGCTGTCCAGCGTGGCTTTTGCGCGACGGCACAGCTTCGAAATAACGAGAAGGAACCTGTTGGTCCTAAGTCTCAAGATAAGCCCATGAGCAAAGGCCAGAAGTGAGTCTGCAGATACAAAACAATTGCGAAAATATTCTGACAATGACAGCGCCCAAATATACTTGCTGGGAGGTGTCGGCCTTGCGCTTGGAGCGGGCTTCTTCTTCCTCCAGTCGAGCCCAGAGATAGCAAAGGAAGCTCCTATCGAGGGAGTCAAGTCAAAGCCTCTTAGCCCGAAATAAAGAAATGACGAGGTTGGATGCGAGATACGAACGGATGAATATGGGATAGCTGATTACCGTTTGGAGACATAATAATGCAAGATGCGTAAGCGATGAGGTTTTATCAAAAAGGATTCATAGGAGAATGTTGGTCAATAACACTCTTCATCGTCTGTCAATCAGGAAGGTCGTCACATTTACTCGGCTTCTCCGCAAACCTATCAACTTGCATCTGCCAGACCCTTGCAGGCAATCCTTGTAGTGTCGTGGTAGGAGCTAGCAATACAGCCTCAAAGGAGGCAGCCAAGCAAAGCTGAGCCTCTATTCGTTGCCCATGTGTGTCGCAGTCGACGGACCGCGTCATCTGCACACGACGCTCGCGTTTTTGTCGTTCAGCCTTACGTAGGTAGGCAGATTCAGCCCTACCAACGTGGTCTCTTATTCCCAGGCAGTAGTTATTTGTGAGTGGTATTATTCGTATATAGCTCTTCCTGGCCGCGGAGGGGTTTTCTCTAGCTTCTTGTCTCCACGATCTAAAACCCCACACACACATCATCACCATATTCTCCACAAACGATGGACGGAGACGGCTTCTCGGTTATTTCGCTCACTTCGCTTGGGTCGACAATTTCGCATCGTGTTCTGTCCAGCGCAGAAGAACTCAATGAGTTGAACAGCACTCTTGAGGTGTCTCTTAAGAGTCTGGCTACTTTTGCGAGTAAGCTGTATCAGCTACATCAGCATGTGGGACATCTTGAGACAGCGCTGAATAGCGCGAGTGTCATTTCTGCACGGCTGCAGACCACGTTGAGCCAGAGTCTTGGATCGTGCGATGTCATTACTACCGTGTTGAATAAGCAGGTTATGAGATTGCAGGTTGAGACGCTGCCGTTGCTGGATGAGGTATTTATGACTGTCTACAACGACGTTGTGCTTGCTTTTACCCGCTTGTTTGCCTTTTTCGCCAAAGTACTTTCATTGTAAGTGAATTCATTCTGGTGTGAAACTGTGCCTTTATTGATTCTTTCTTAGGTCAAGTCGGGATGAGCAAGACGCGACTCTTGATAGTGCTGGAGGTAAAGAGGTGTTTGAGCATATCAACAAGGCCTGTCAGCAGGCTTCGCAAAAGAAGGATGTGCTCCTCACTGCTGAAGCGCAGAATGACTCTTATGCATCGAGTAGCAAAGGACCTTTCCCAGGTGGTGATATTGAACCTCCGCCTTATGAACCCGCCCAGGCTTCCTCGTCGCAATCACCAAGCGGAGGATCCGGTTTTGCCAAGGGTTTTTCTTCGCTGACAAACTCGTTCAAAGCTATGACAGCGGGTCTCTGGCCTAAGCCCGATCCTTTGTCCACGGCTCTTTGTCAAGCGGCCCTCCGTGGTGATGTCCAGCAAATGAGCGGATTGCTCGCGCAGGGCGCTAACATCAATGGCCGAAATGGAGAAGGCAACGGTCCTCTGAGTTGTGCCATTCTCGCCAACCAGGAGGATGCTGTCAAATTCCTTCTTGGAGCTGGTGTGGACACAAATTCCAGGGACTTGAAAATGCCTCCCGTGTTTTTGGCTGCGTCGGTGGGAAGTATCGGCGTCGCCAAGATGCTCATCGACCAGGGTACATGGAATGCCAGAGAAAGCAGATTTTCTGGTCAGGCGTACTTTGTCGATGTGTGCAACAGCGGGAACATGGCGGGTATCCAACTTCTTCTGGAGCACGGCTCGAACCCCAATGTGACAAACCTCTCGGGAAGGCCGATGATCGTGCAAGCTGTCAAGAAGGGTAATATTGAACTCGTGCGTTTACTGCTCAAGCATGGTGCGAGCGCTAATTCTGGAGATATCACGGGTGCCTCGATGCTTGCCTTGGCAGCGAGCCAGGACCGCATGGACATGGTGACTCTGCTCCTTGATAGTGGAACCAACGCGAGTTCGAAGACTTTGAGCGGTTTGTCTGTGCTGGCGGACTGCATTGCTAAGAGGAAGCTCGATATGGCACAAATCCTCCTTCGGCATGGAGCCAAAGCAGACGTCAAAGACCTTGTCGGTCATCCGATTCTGATCATCGCCCTGCGCGACAGCAAGCTTTCTGAGGCAGAGAAGGCCCGAACGGTCAAGATGTTGCTCGACCACGGGGCGTCGCCCAACTGCTCAGACGCAACATGGAGCGTGGCGGCCATCTGCTACGCCATGGAGACGGGCAGCTCAGAGCTGGTGAAGATGTTGCTCCAAGCCGGGGCTAACACGAAGAAGAAGATGAGCAGTGGAGAGACACTGCTTCTGTACGCCATCGATAAGGGGAGGCGTGATCAGGCCAAGTTTCTGCTCGAGGCCGGTGCGGATGCGAATGCGGCGGATAAGAAGGGCAGGACGCCTTTGATGCAGGCTGTTTCGAGGAGGGATATCGAGCTGATCAGATTACTCAAGGCGCACGGGGCGGATATGAGTGTGGGAGGGTGTATATCGCCGGCGGAACTGGCGCAGTCGATGGGCGATCTTGAGATTCTTCAGATCCTGGGCTTTGGATCATCGGCTTCACAAGCAAGAGGAGGGCCAGCTGCTCGGGCGCATTCACCACCGCCGGGATACGATGCTGCGGTAGGTAAAGTATGAAATGACGAAGAATGAAATGAAAATGTGGTTGATACCCCTATGTAATAATTAATTTTCTATGTTTTCCCTCATAACGCCTTTTTCTATATGTAATGGTATCTATTGCTGGTTGAGAATCTCCTTGAGCCACCATACGTGTATGCGCTCATCCTTTGTCAACTCTGGGTGAAAGCTAGTTCCTAGGACATTGCCCTGTCTTACAGCGACAATATCTCCTGAGTCATCTTTTGTGTTGGCCTGTGAGACGCCGGACTTCATCTTGTCTACGCGACCTGGTAGTTTGGCTAGAACCTGGACTGATGGTCGGTCATCGCTTGACGAACCAATAATCTCTTCCACGACGGGCGCGCGGATGAAAACACCGGGGAAAGGCTTTTCGTCATTGAGGAAGGGGAGGTTCATGCCAGACTCGAAACTCTCCATCTGACGTCCAAAGTGATTGCGATGGACTCGCACAGCAAGACCGCCGATGAGTTCCTGGCCTCCCTTCTTGGTAGCGTTGGCCTCGTCGGAGAGCAGGATGAGACCTGCGCAAGTTCCCCATACCGGACGCTTCTGAACCCTGATTTCATGTTAGTATATACAGAGTAATAATGGGAAAATGGTGCTTACTTGACAAAATCTCTGAGGGGTTCCAGTAGACCTGACTGAGCGGCGACAAAAGAGATTGTGGTACTCTCGCCGCCGGGGATGATAAGAGCATTGCACTGATCGAGCTGCTCCTTTGTGCGAACTTCGATGCAGTGGAATTTCGTCTTTGAGATACCTTCTGTAGAAGAGAGGTACTCTGCGGCCTTGCGAACAAGGTCAATGTGCTCTGAGAAGCCACCCTGAAGGGCTAGGACGCCAATGGTGAGACTGATCATCTTGGTGTTGATGTTTGCAACGGCTCTGAAACGATTCTCTAATAATTGTTTGTCTCGTAATATCGATGATGATAAAGTCAACAGGAGCGATAACGGAGAATAAACAAGAATGTTCGGAGACTTTGACCGAAGGCAAAAATATTAGTCAAGAAGTTGTTACATGATTCTGCTTCCCCAGATTCTGGTGATGGATACCGGAGTGACCCAAAGGGGATAAAACCGTGCATTAGCTCGATGCATGTGTATGCGCGACGGGTACGTAGTGCCTCCGCCTCAGAGAGTCAACTCCGGACCACCCCGATCACCCGGCTTGAGGACTCCGGCCGGTGGCTGATTTACAGTTGGAGAAACAGTTACAGATTACAAGTGGTGAGTCAAGTAATGCAGTATTGGGCTAGATCGAGTCAGGTACCGCTAGAATACAATTGGAAGGTCGTGGAGATGATCAATGGAGTTCCAAGTCCATCTGGTGGCAAGAGACTGCGAGATAAAGAACAATGATTCCATTCATGATATCACGAGCATCTAGAACAATGCACGCAGAAGACGCCTTATCTGCATCATGCAGCTCCTCATGCACCACCCCTCTCTTTGGAATCTCCTCACATCTTCCATTTCACTATCTAGTAATGCCATGCCTTAACCCTCGTCTTCCCGACAATTGCCGTGTCTACTCCGCGGCACATGGTAGCCCATCATCCAATCACATCGCTCCAAACTGTCGGCAGAGGGCGCGCCTAAAGATGGGACCGGAGCTTGATGCCGTGGGGGGGAAGTCATGACGGTGGCTAAAAGGGTCTCGATACGTACTGATACTGCAGTTGGAGGTGCAAATCGACCCATCACACGCATTAGACGTGCAGATTCGGAGGCGGCGGACGCATTGTCTGGACCCTTGACTCCGCACAAGCGGCGCCGCAAACCGGGGGCGGAAGCGGAGGGCCGGAGTATACACAGCAGTAGACCAGTTAGTTTCGGAACTTTCTTTGGTGTATTCTTGTCAACTTCTTATTCGAGTAATGCCTGATCTGGTCATTGTTTCTGTGACTCAGCTGTAAGAAACTTTAAAGACCAGAGTGACCCCGTCATATCGTCCCCTACTTTGATCTTCCACCCATCACTCATATCTTATCCACTAGATCTTACCTCTCATTCTTGATACCCCCCATCCTTCATCATGACCAACGACAACTCCAACACTGCCGCCTCCAACGGCGAGGGCAAGTCCTCTTTCACCGTCAAGGCCGGTCTCGCTCAGATGCTTAAGGGCGGCGTCATCATGGACGTTACCAACGCTGAGCAGGCTCGCATCGCTGAAGAGGCCGGTGCTTGCGCCGTTATGGCCCTCGAGCGTGTCCCCGCCGACATCCGCAAGGACGGTGGTGTCGCTCGCATGTCTGACCCCGCCGTCATCAAGGAGATCCAAGACGCCGTCACCATCCCCGTCATGGCCAAGGCCCGTATCGGCCACTTCGTCGAGTGCCAGATCCTCGAGGCTCTTGGCGTCGACTACATCGACGAGTCTGAGGTCCTCACCCCCGCTGACGACGAGAGCCACGTCGAGAAGAGCCCCTTCGGCGTCCCCTTCGTCTGCGGCTGCCGTAACCTAGGCGAAGCCCTCCGTCGTATCGCAGAGGGCGCCGCTATGATCCGAACAAAGGGCGAAGCCGGCACCGGCGACGTCGTCGAGGCTGTGCGACACATGAAGACGGTCAACAAGCAGATCGCCCAGGCCAAGGCCGCTCTCGCCGAGGGCGGCATTATCCGCATCCGCGAGCTCGCCCGAGAACTCGAGGTCGACGCCGATCTCCTCCGCCAAACAGCGGAGCAGGGTCGCCTACCCGTTGTCAACTTTGCCGCGGGCGGAGTTGCTACTCCCGCCGACGCCGCGCTCATGATGCAGCTTGGCTGCGATGGTGTGTTCGTCGGCAGCGGCATCTTCAAGTCTGGCGACCCTGCCAAGCGTGCCAAGGCCATTGTCCGCGCGACAACGCACTACAAGGATCCCAAGGTTCTTGCTGAGACTAGCACGGGGCTTGGCGAGGCTATGGTGGGAATTAACTGCGATAGCATGAAGCCTGAGGAGAAGCTTGCTGGTCGTGGATGGTAAAAAAAGTAAATGGAGGGGGATTTGTTTATTGGCGTTGATGGGATGATTCAACATGAAAAGAAGGCTACGGCATATAAGGAAAAAATACTCAAGACTACTGAGAGTCAACATCTCGAGTAGGAATGCATATATTAGCGGGTGTATTTGCACCGTAATTGATAACTTTTTTTTTACACATTGGTTCTGTAATGTGGTGCCCCCGTGATGACTTCATGACTATAAAGTGGCAACGAAACAGATTATGCGACACAAAGTCGCATTGGCATTTGCTCTAGTAAGCGTGTCTATCTACTATACAGATCTAGGATGACTTGTCTAATCTAAAATCCCAAACTTATACATGGGTATCTCATCCAATATTGCGTAAAGGCATCTAGAAATGCCATCAAAGGATACTCAAATATCCACAAAAATACACCCGCCATATATAGAAGATATACAAACGCAATGCTGTCAATCACTAGATCAGAGGATTAGTGACGGGGTCGCTTCCTGTCGGAACCACCACCCTGTTCGATGAGGCATCGCTTGCGGTCGTTGCCAGCTTTGTTCTGGTCCTTGCGCTGGAGGTTCACGTTAGCATTTCCCATAGCAAAAGGACAAAAGCAACTTACACGAGTCTCAGAGACGGGAGAGTTGGTGATACGCGAAACCCAAGGCGCACGAAGAGCCGAGTGGATCAAGACCTTGTTGAACTAGTTGACATGACATTAGCAGATATCCTTAACAGGCATGGGATAGACTTACTCGAAAGGCATTCAGGATGCGGTTCTAGCGCTCTCCGAACGTCGCGAACTCTTCCCACTGGGCTTCATTGTTACTCCACAAAGGAATGTAGTTCTTACCCTGCTGAGCGAGCATAGCCTGGTCCTATTACAATAGTCAGTCAGCTGTAAAGACACATCGACAATAACTTACAAGAATCTGGGCAGAGAGAAGCTCAATCTCAATGTTTGACATACGATGATGAACGACGTTTTTCCACTGCTCCTCAAGAGGGGGCATGCGATGAGGAGGGGGAGTAATGTCGTCGTCAAAGACCTTTGACGGATCAGTCGTAAGTCCTTGAATGGTTCGGTGGTAGGTCACTTCGGCCATCCACTCCTTGACACGTCTCTGTCCCATCTTGGCGCGCCATTCGCGAGAACTGGTCCAGTCGCAGATGGCCTCGAAGATCTGGCGGATAGCATCGCGATAGGCAGCCCCAGGACTCGGAAAGGTCGCGTCGTTGCCGGGATGAGTGAAGTGGGCTCCGTGAGGGCACGAGAGGGAGTCGAAGATATCGCGAATGACTTCGGCTTGCTTCTCGGAGGCGATGTAACCTTTGTACTCAAAGGTGGCATCCTTGAGTTTGGAGATAACCCACTGCTGGGCTGCGTTTCGGGCGATGGGTTGGCCTTTGGGGTGATACTTCTTGGGGTTTCTTTCTGCATCGGAGCGTACGCCTTGGACGACGGAAAGAGAGACTGGAAGAGGGATCTGGGGCTGGGGATGAACGACCGCTGGCTGGATAGGCTCCTGCTGATGGATCCCAAGTTGATTGGGCGCCGGTTGGTGAGACACTGGCTGATAAAGGGCTTGCTGGTAAGGGGGCGGCTGGTGGTTAACTTCTACCTGTCGAGGCTCAACGCTAGCAACACGAAGGGTCTGGGCAGCAGGAGTAAGCGCAGTAGATGCAGAGCCCTGTTGAAAGCCCTCCACAGCATCATTGTCAGGCTTGATGGGGTCGTCCAGCTGCTGGAACCCATCTCCCGACCAGCTAACAGACCCGGGGGTCTTGGTCATCGGCGAGGCAGCTTCCATCGTAGACTCTAGACCGACAGAAGCTTCAGTTTCAAAGACTTCAGAGGGAGAGCCCAAAGGCTGAGCGGCAGCCAGATCGTAGGACGGGTGGATGTAATCCTCGATGTCGATGTCCGTGGGGTCGATCTCCGAGACGAAATCAGGGTTGTCAAGCATGTCACTGATATACTGGGTTAACACATCCGCGTCAACAGCATGGATAGCCATTTGGTAATCTGCTGACATGATAGTAGGTTTGGGTGATGTAGATGAATGCTAATCGGGGATGGCCCGATGCAATGGGTGGGTGAGTTAGGGTAAAGGTGATAGATTCCGAAGAGTGATGGAGGAGAGGAGGGTGAAGATTTTGAGGAGATGCAAAATTCAGAGTTGGGAACTACTGCTCGATTTATAGTCCTACTGGCTGGCAGTGGCACTTACATTAGAGCTGGTGAATTATCTTAGCCAAGTCTTTGTCTGAGGCAGCTGGCAGTTCTACCTGATCTTTCTCTTAGAGGCAGGAGACAAAGTGGGCTGGGTGTCAAAGGGCCAATGAAATGAGAGCAAAGAAACCGCTGCCTTGGTTCTTTAGTTATGGGTTTTCGAATCCTATGACGCTTTGTCGAGTCTTGTAGAAACCGAATGCTAGGCTTTGTTGCTTTGAGGTTTGTTGATTTTTCTTCAGAAGTCTCATAGATACAAGTCTTTCAACTTGTAATGGTAAGAAGCGGAAACCGAATTCTTGTAACCGACATTCCTGATATGGATGACTTGACCGTCGTTGCTTCATTGTCTGGATCTATCATCCTGAATAAGCGGGTGAAAACGATCACCTGATAAGGTAAAAGACCCAAGTTGACTGGCATGGCTGCCTAAGAGCTTAGCATTTTGGAAAATCTCCCTCATATCAATAGTTGAGCCCAGTGTCCGCAGAGCTACATGGCAAGCAGCCATCATTGTCCAGGCTGTAGAATCTGGCACACCTCGAGAGTACCTAAAAGCCCACATACCAAAAGTAAATGGTGCTCAAGACATGATTCCGGTTAAGCGCTTTAGGTTGTAGGTAGGAGTTATATGCGAAATTTCTTTGTGATCCATGCTGAAGGTGATGGAAGAATCAAGAGAGCAAACACATTATCCACATTGCATAACCAAAGAAACTTGAACTCATGCCTGCAAGTAACCGAATACCAACAAAGAGAACAACACAACAGATGATACGAATAACAATGCTATAAAATGTAGTAACCAAACCATCTCTTAGCTAGAGAAATCAGTGTCTTGGCAAATGTTCCTCTGTCGCCTGGTGCTGTATCAACGGACGAAGTCAATACTGGGTTATCTCTTAGGAAATGCTCAAGCTTTCCCAACCGATCCAAAAGCCACGCCATAGTCTTGACATCCACTAAAGAGCCATTTCCCATCCTTCTTAAGAAGTGTGAATAGATTGGTCCCCTCATGCCGAGGTTCGCCGTTAATTTCAACCACGAACGGTGCCCAGACCAGCGCCAGATCGCCTTGCTTCCGTACTTGGATATCATGAAGCTTCTCCTGGATGGTGATGCCACTCTTGATCATATCCTGCAGACGAACGATGGACTGCTCCATTGTCATAGAAGCCGGTTCAGCAGGAGGGCGATAGAGAGTGACTCCAGCGCCTGGAAGAAACCATTGCTTGAGCTTGTCCCAGTCTGGTTTGGAGAAGTCATCTAGGAGCGCGTTGATGGGCTCCATGATATCTGGTGTGACTTCTGATTCCTGTCCCGAGCTGGAGCCCTCGCTTATTTCCTCCGTAGAAGCGAGTCCAGTGACTTTCCAGCGTCCATCTGTGTGAGCCAGACCAAGCACAGCCTTTTTACGACTGGTAACACTTCCATCGCCTGCACGGATAGACCATCCTGTCCACGCGGCGCCCAGCTTCTCATAAGCAAAGATCTCTTGCGATTCATCTAGAGACCATTTGACATCACTTTCTTGCTCCTGGCGGTCCTTTCGGTCAAGGGCCAACTCCCCGAGAGTTTTTTGTTCTAAGCCCTTGGACGTAGACTGAACCACGAAAGATGATTCGAGGAGGTGATTGCGCGCATGTTCGATAGAAGGAGAATCTTTGGATAAGATATTGAGAAACTCATTGATGGTAGACGAGATCTCTGACTTCGAGTCCTGGGAGTCACTCATATTTACTGAAGGTTGAATGCTATGTGCAAATTCTGGTTGGTATTGGAGTTAGGTGGATAGGATGGAGAACGACGATAACCACCCACCGCTTGTAAGAATATATAGAAATGACCTCTGATAAGCCACGAGGTTACCGATCATGGACGAATCCAGATCATCATTCCTTTTTGGCGGGGTAATGATGTCAGTAGGATTTGCGCGTCAGCTTTCACACAAGGGTCCAAATGATCAGCGAGCTTCGGTTATTCTTTCATCAATTCTATTTACGCTTGACATATTGAAAGACAAATTATAGTGAAGAGTAAGCATTCAGAGCCAATTGACCTCCCAAATGAGCATACAACACATTGCCGCTTGCAATCTTTCCAGTCTTGATCAAGTCAATCATACCCGCCAAACTCTTACCCTCGTACACAGGGTCCGTAATGAAGGCCTCAGTCGCAGCACCAAACTTCATAGCCTCAATGGTAGTCTCGTCAGGAATACCGTAGATCTTAGCGTTGTAGTTGGGGTCGAGGATGACATCGTCGGCGGTAATGTCATCCTCCTTGAGGCCGATCTTGGCAGCTGTGTTCTTTGCGATGCGCAGCACTTGGTCGAAGGTCTGCTGCACCTTGCCTGAGGCGTCGATGCCGATGATCTTGCGCTTAGGAGAACCGTTCTTCTCGGCGAGCTTGAAGCCGGCGATCATACCGGCAAAGGTAGAGCCTGTCACGGCGCATACAATAATGGTGTCGAAGAAGATACCGAGCTCTTGTTCTTGCGCCACAACCTCAAAAGCCCATCGCGCGAAACCGAGACCACCGAGGGGATGGTCTGAGGCGCCGGCGGGGATGTAATAGGGCTTGCGACCGTTGGACTTGAGCTCGTCTGTGAGCTTGGCGAGGGTTGTCTTGTGCTCGATACCGAATGTGGAGGGGTCGAGTCTCACGTCGCCGCCCATGAGTCGCGAGAGCTGAATGTTGCCGACCTTCTCGTAGCCAGGATCCTCCCAGTCGACCCAGTGCTCTTGGACGGTGGCGGCTTTGAGGCCGAGCTTTGAAGCGACGGCGGTGACGGCGCGGGTGTGGTTAGATTGGACGCCGCCGATTGACACGAGGGTATCACATCCTTGGGATTGCGCCTCAGCAGCGAGGTACCTGGCAAACAAGAGTTAGTCGATTGATCTTTGGGTTACAGGACGCAATTGACTTACTCTAGCTTTCGCACCTTGTTTCCACCGTAGGCAAGACCAGAGTTACAGTCTTCTCGCTTCGCATAGACGTTGACCTTTCCGCCAAGAGCAGCGGATATCCGGGGGAGGGGCTGAAGCGGAGAAGCTCCGAAGAGGAAGTTCTCTCGGGGAATGCTCGCAAAGGGCTCGGGAAGTGTGACGACGGTCATTGTGTCGGTATAAAGGGTATCTATCAAATTGATCTGATTCAAAAAAAAGTTATACAAGCAAGGAATAAAAATGAGTTGAGTTTAAGAAGCGGGATAGCAAGGTATTTGAAGACATCTCCGTTGCCGGCCGTTGATCATGAAAGCTATCGCGGGGCATGATTGGGATGGTCCACTTCGCGGGCCAAGACATTTACATTGAGATGTCTTATTGGATGATGTTCTGTAGGGCGCAAGGGACACGAGGGGTAATGGCATCCAAGATGGGGAATTTGGCGTACAAAGAGGACGAGTCAGTGAGAAATGGTGATTCTCGGTCGTAGATGTAGCTTCCGAGCCGAAGATACCGTCATTAGCATTATCCACTATCATGGGGAGATAAGCTGGGGTCGGGGTGTAAAAACACCGATGGAGGTCAGATAAGAAAGGTTTAACTTACGTGAGAGAGATCCACTGCGAGTGAAAGGTCGGAACTGCAAATGGAAGAGAAAACTAGTAGTCTAATTAACACGAGTCGAATGGCTGAGGGAGACGTTACCGTACAGCTTAGTTACAAGCTCTCGTGCCACCAGCCGGGATTTGTTAGCACACAAAGGACAAAGGCCATGATTGCGCAGAAACACCATGACAAACACTCGGACAAGAACTATCCGATCACCTTGGAATTAGCAAGCTTAACTCCGTCTTTATGAAGTAGGTTTCAATAATTATTGAACTCTTCTTACGTAGTCTGGCGTATAATTGCTTGTCAAATTGTTCGCTGAGACAAGGCAAGGGAGATTCTGATTGGCTATGACGCCGCTGTCAGAATGCCAAGACTTTTCCGATTTCCTATTTGGGATTGCTTCAAGGTGGTTAACTCCAGGATCCGAAGCGAAAAAGTAACAGACGTAGGATTATGAGAGTGTTTTCGAGTATAAAATGAGTTGGATTCTCTCTTCTAGTCTTCATATGAGTCTTCATCACCCATCTCATTCATCATTCAGCGTTCCCGCTTCGATATTTCATAAACTCCTCCCTATCTCTTGTACCAACAACCCATCAAAATGCCTTGCCAAAAGAACAAATCAGGTTCAACCACGAACGCAAACTCAGTCCCTTCTAGAGACATGGACCCTCTTCCTGACTTTTGGCTCCCCGTCTTTTGGAAGAACCAATTCCGCACCACCATCGAGCTACCCACCAAGGAGAGATATCCACAAGTACAAGGCAGCGTTGCTGTTATCACAGGCTCCAACACTGGCCTTGGATTCGAAGCTTCAAAACAGCTACTCTCTTTGGGGCTATCTCATTTGGTCATGGGTGTTCGATCCCTCGAAAGGGGAAAGGCTGCAGCTGAAAAGCTCAGGACTGTTGCACCATCTGCTAAAATTGAAGTTTGGCAACTAGATATGGAGTCTTACGACTCCGTCCAAACTTTTGCAAAGAGGTGTCAGAAGGAGTTGTCTCGTATAGACTTTGTTATTCTCAACGCTGGTCTTTCTCCAACCAACTTCAATATTGTACCTTCCACGGGCCATGAAGTCGGCGTACAAGTCAACCACTTCAGCACCGCTCTTCTCACGACCTTACTCATCCCCATCCTCAAGACCAAGAAAACAGGCCATGGACCTCCCCGACTCACTACCGTAAACTCCCTCACAGCTCATCTGTGCAAATTTCCAAACAAGGATGAACGACCTCTTCTAGCATCCTTCGACGACCCAAACATCATACCCTGGAGTTCAGGAGAGAGATACGGCGTGTCGAAATTACTAAACCAGTTTTTCCTTGTCAAATTGTGCGAAAAGGTCGATCCCGATGATGTAACCATCAACATGGTCGACCCAGGACTCACGGACGGAACTAACCTAGGAGGTCACCGAGAAGCTAAGGGAATTGCTGGCGCGCTTGCGAATACTTTCTTCTCTGTGGCGGGTAGGCCTGTGGACAGAGGCGCTGCGAGTTACACTAATGCTGTGTATGGGCATGGCAAGGAGTCTCATGGATGTTTTTTGATGAGCTGTGAAATTGCGCCGTAAGTTAAACTGTTGAGAAGATATGAGTGTGGTTTGCTAACTTTTGGTGTTCTAGATTGGCTGGTTGGTTTTATAAACATGGGGATGTTTTGATGGAGCAGGTTTGGAATGAGACGCTGGATGAGCTGAGTTTTGCGGGTGTTGAGGAGATCATCGCTGCATTTTAGTTTTCGGATTTCACGAGCATAGGCTTGGTCAAGTCTCAGATCCCGGAAATGGTTTCATACGGTTGATGTTCCAATATACTGGAGTTTCTTATATACCCGCATAGGTCAATACTTAGTTTGATGTAGACTATAAAACGCCTTCTGGGGTGAAAGTCAGGGATAAGACCTATTACTTCTTGCTAAAATGCTTTCATATTATTCTATTTCTTGTGCGTATAACTACACATCTATAATCATGTTGCGTTCATTATCACACTAATCGGGTGGCTTGAGAGTAACTTAAGGCGTCGAGTGTTTTTAAGGCAGGCGGTCGGAGTTAACTGTCCGGATTTCCGGGGTGATATGACAAGCGTGGTGCTGACGACTCGCCTCAACCTGAACTATGTCAACTATCCAACCTAAAAATTAGTCAATCGTCCACGCATGGCAATCACTGCCTTACGGCCGATCATTTGAGCCTTTCACTCTATTACAGGCAGGGAGCATTTCCTCAAACCACTGCATATGCTACAACAACATGCCAAAACGAAAGCAACACACCGCTCAAAGCAAGTTTTATTCATGCGATCTTCTCAACATAGTCGAAGCTAATATTCTGCATAGCTCGAAATCTCGCATTCGTTGTAGAGACGCCATCTCAAAAGTCCAACCGAGATAATCAAAAACTCGTCAGAAGCCATGCTTCTAGGTTAAAAACCTCTCACAAAGATAACAAGGAGGTCAAATCATGGATGCTTAAACAACAAGACAGGTCCACGGCTTTACAAATCCCCGATGGTTCTATTCCAGGTCGTGTAGGGTCTAATCTGTCTCTACTCGACTTCCCCGAGCCTCTACAACCATATATGGAAAATGATATCGTTCGATGTATGCTCCCTCATTCTTTGATCAAAAAGCTGCGGGTTAACGTTATGCTTAGGGTTCCACGGCATGAAAGGGACTTTGTATCCCTCAGAAATCTGCATACAAGTCGATGAGATGAAATCATCTTGGACCACAAATCTACTGGTTGACTTGGTGTATTTTCACTCTGTCATGTTCAGCATCGAAACATACTCCGACATGGTCTTGAAAAGAGAGCAAGGAACTCTCTCACACTTTCACTTTATGAAAACTTTGAGACTTCTACAAGAAAGGCTTAACGACCCCAAAGACCCAGCGTCGACCTCAGATGCGACTATCATGGTAGTTGTGGTTCTGGGTTTAGCTGCTGAATTCATTGGTGATCGAGCTGCGGCTGAGAATCATGCGGCTGGGATGGCGAGGATAGTTGACTTGCGCGGTGGTCTCGAGATGCTGAGATATGATAACCCGAGGTTGCCGGCCAAAGTTTGCAGGTAAATATCACGAATGTCCAGTTTAAAGATTATGTCTGACCATTAACAGAGTTGACCTTGGCCTGACTCTTCGCTTCGGATGCAAACCAGTCTTTTTCAATAGCGATATATCCTGGAGTCCATACATTTCAAGCCAAGGTCTAGTCCGCGGTATGAAAAAGGCAACAAAGCGCAACATTGATACCACAGCATTTGTGAAAACTTTGGACATAAGATTGGCGAATGTTTGGAAAGACTTGGAAGAGTTTTCGATGCTCAGCAACCTCGCCAGCCAAACTGGTGGAAAACTCCAACCCAACACATTTAGCGAAATCATGGTGTCAGTTCTTTATAGATTGTTGGCCCTATCGTTTCCGGACTCTCCTCTTGAAGATGCCATTCGTTTTGGGATGATGACATTTACTGCATCAATTTTCTTTCGCTGGCGAGGGATGAAGCAGAGGCAGGCCTATCTAGATAGCAGTTTCAAAGGGGCCTTGTCTAAGTTGAAGGAGGCCCCAGCTCAACTACCTCGGGCTCTTAACCTGTGGCTTTTAGTGCTTTGGAACACCAATGTTGTCGATGATCCTGGTCGGGATATCTTCTCGGAATGGGCTTGTGCGGTCGTTCGAAGCTTGGATATAGGCTCGTGGACGGATGCGCATGATATTCTGAAGACGGTAATCTGGATCGATTGCTTGTTTGATGCGTCTAGCAGGCGTGCATTTGAATCAATTCTGGCAAAGACCAAGGCAAAAGGGTCAGAACTTGACGAAGGTCAAGTCTGATATTACAACACACTTGTTCTAAAGCAGTTTTAAGCATATACGAATTTATCACAAGATCAAGCTCATTTCGAGAGAATCAGTCATATATACATCATGATCGTATCTACCATATAACTATGTACAATGTCATCCACAACTCATCAAGTCAATCCCATCCCTCCTTAGACCATCTTGGGAACCTTGATCTCAGCGATCTTCCAGACCTTACCACCGTTGGTGCTGGTCAGACCAGAGTAAGTAGCCTTCTGAGCGGTAGAAATAGTCTTTCCAAAGTCGGGATCAGCACCAGCAAGAGTGATCTCAGTGTTGATATATCGCTGCTCAGCAATAGTAGGACTGCAGTTGTTGTTGCACTCAGTTCCGGTACCGTAACCACGCATGAAAGGACCAGACTTGTGCGAGAAAGTGCTGAGCTGCTTGCCGGTATCGGCATCGGTAACGTCCTGGCGCCAGGTATCGTTGTCCGAGAGGAGGGTGTACACGATCTTGACCTTTTGGTCGCCACGGACGGGGCTGGCGGTGCCGTCGAGCTGGCCGAAGGATCCGAAGAGAGAGGCTCGGACGCACCACTCGCCCTTCTTGGCTCCGCACCAGGAGTTGTCGGCCCAGGACTCGAGTGTTGTCTGGACGAGATCGCCGGTGCCGTTGGACATGCCGGGCCAGAGGAAGAGGACGCCGTTCTGGGTGGGAG
>JAASAY010000457.1:0-33166 GCA_014822085.1 Fusarium stilboides
CATCAGCGCCTGCGAATGCAGAGGCTCAGCCTTCCGAGGCTCAATCAGCACCAGTCGCAGATTCCGATGCGATGGTAGTCGACCAACCCGAAAGCCCTCCCTCCCTCACAGGAGCACTCGAAGCTGCTCTTGGAGGATTCAATCCGACCAGCACTGCGCAACCAGCATCCGCAGCCAACACTGAGAACGTACCACTCCAAAACGACCAAGGCGGCAACCCAGAATGGGAAGTCGATTCTTCCCCATACGAATCGTCATCTGAATCAAGCAGCTCAGATTCATCCGATGAAGACTCCGACAATGAAGGGTACGAGCTTTTGGGCGTGGAGGAGACTGCGCGCTTGCTGATGCAGGCTGAGGGAGGATCCGATGATGAGGGCGATCGAGGAGCGAAGGGCTCTGGCGGTGCCCAAGTTCGAACAAAGAACGAAGTAGTTGAAGAGGTGGTTCCCAAACCCGACGTTACAGTTACACCCGAGATGAAGATCGAAGAGCTGGGAGCTATTGAACATATCGTGGAGAACATCATGCTCGTCAAAGCCATCACTCCCGGAGAATACCAGGTCCTCGACTCAGGCTCTGTACTCTGCACAGCTGAGCGGGTTGTTATTGGTGCCGTGGCGGAAACGATAGGAAAGGTTACACAACCCATGTACACCGTCCGCTTCACAACAGACCAGGATATCAAGGACCTCGGTCTAGAGGTTGGCCAAAAGGTGTATTACCCTGTCGATCACGCTTCATATGTCTTCACCGAGCCATTGAAGAACCTGAAGGGCTCAGATGCCAGTAACCTTCACGACGAGGAAGTTGGCGACGACGAGATGGAATTCTCCGACGATGAGAAGGAAGCCGAGTACAAGCGAGCGATCAAGCAGAAGAAGAAGGATAAGTGGAAGAAGGACCCCGCCAAAGGAGGCAAGGAGCCTCACCCTCTGCGACAAGAATCGCGACCGGACGGCGGCCTGAGCTACGATGACGATGAAGATGGCCCGTATAAGCCTCTTGCTCGACCACCAGGTTACGGCAGCGGACCTTCTACAACTGAGACATACGAGCCTACACCGGGTAGAAATTTCCATCAGCGAGGACGCCGGGGCGACTTTAGGGGACGTGGAGGCCGTGGTCGCGGTTCTGGCCGTGGCGGACGAGGAGGTTTCAACCAGCCCAGGGACGGCTACTCATTGCCTCCCCAGGGAGCTCCTCAACCTCCCCAACAAAGCGCTCCTCCTGCTCCATGGGCTGGCGCTCAGCCTCCTGCTCAAGGCGCAGCACCAGCCGTGCCCAACTTTGGCTTCCAGTTTCCTGGCTGGTCTCAACCGCCCGCTCAGGGTAACGGCGCTGGTAACTCGGCAGTTCCTCCACCGCCGCCCGGATGGCCCAATGCCCAAGGCCAGCAGGGTGCGAATGGCGGAGCATTTGTCAACCCTGCTTTCTTTGCTGCTTTGATGTCTACCATGCAAGCTCAGCAAAATGGCCAGTCGCCATGGGGACAGCAGCAACCCCCTAACAATGGAAACGGCCAGGGACAGTAACGAACGAACTAATCGAATATTGTGTTTATAAAAGCATTGGTGGCGTCGAAGGATGTGTTTACTAGGTATAGACAAAAGGACAAGTTATCCAAGATTCAAAATTCATGACATAATAACCTACTCATCACGACACATAAGAAGTCTCTAGGTGAATTTAATTGGTTTCAAACGCCAATGCGCAGTCATTCAACAATAATGTGTATGTTCTCGTATGTAAATCCGTCGCTCATGATACAATTCAAGGCATGTAATCCGTCAGGATACAGTCGCCTTCTAATAATGATTCCGAAATATCAGTCTTCTAGAGATCGCTCCACTTCTCCTCAGTCTTATCGGAGAAGTCATAGAAGCCTAGCTCGTAGACCAGACCAAGAGTCATGCGGGCATGCTCCAACATGTGGTCAAAAGACAGGTACTTAATGCTGTCGTCGGTGCCATGGATATGAGGGTCGGAGTACTCGAAGGCAGACTCAATAACGAAAGCCGAGGGGTAGCCGGCCTTGGAGGCGGAAGCGTGGTCAGAGCAAGCATAACCGCACTTGGTCTCAACCCAGGGAATGTTGCAGTACTGAAGTAAGGGTTAGCATGGGCACATGGTAGAGATGATTGATACAAACATACCTCCTCGACAACGGTCTTGATAAACGTGGTCAAACCAGAATCGACATAGTCGGTGATGACGCCAACGCTCTCGGGCTGACCAGCATCAAGAGTCTTCTGGACGTAACCAGTCATGTCCTGCTGGAGCATAGCCTTGACATCGCGGCCATTCTCTTCATACGACTTGAAGATGGCCTGGCTTCCGAGCAAGCCACCCTCCTCAGCCGAGTACCAGTGGAACTCGATAGTGTTGGGGGCCTTGCCCTTAACAACATCCTTGGAGTTCAGGAGAGCGCGGAACACCTCCATGATAGTGACACTGCCACTGCCATCGTCATCAGCGCCGGGGGCAGCAAGGATGGAAGGCAGGAAGAGGTTGATGGAATCCTGATGGGCACCGATAACAACGGTGCTGTTAGACTGGCCGGGGATGGTCGCGATGACGGAATGTTGCTGCCAGGTATGAGGGAAGCTCTCAGCAAAGACAGTATCCTCGGCACCAGCGTCCTTGATGATCTGGTTGACCTTCTCGAGGACCCAGTCAGACGACTGAAGGCCGTAGTTGGACTTGAAGTATCGGGTATGGAAGCTGGTGAGCTTCTCGAGGTTTGCCTTCATGTTCTTCTTTTCGAGGTTCTTGGAAAGTTTGGCGACGTCGTCTTGCTTAACGCACTTCTTGGGGAATGTCACGGCGCTGTTTGCGTTGATGCCCTTGGAGCCGAGCGAAGGCGTTTCGGTGATGTCCATGAAGTTCTGGCCATTCTACAAGCTTATTAGCAAGCCAGTCGCTACGAGGTGGGTGTGATATCATGAAACTTACACGGCGCATCTCCCACTTCTCCTCCTCAGTCACCCATTGTGTCTTACCAGGAGCGGTCTCAACCAGGAAGCGCTCGTCTGGGTTGAGAATGACGTTATCAACTTCGGCAGTCTCGATGAAACGAGCAGAGACGGCGGGCAGACAAGCCGCCAAAAGAGAAGCCTGTGAGAACTTCATTGTGACTGTATAAGAGATGGGATTGGGAGGACAAATGAAGAGGGAATGATGTTTCGAAGAGGTTGTACAAATGACGCGCGGAACTGCCTGGGATGATAAGTTCCGAGGCAGGTACCGCCATGACGATCACGTAAGGAAGGTGCTTGCCGTTTTAGGTTGATAGCGGTCATGGGTTGGTCGTGTGATTGCGCCCGGAAGCTGCGATGTGGAGACCCGGTTGCCATGAGGGGGGTAGGTACCTGCTTCTTATCTAGGTACCCCAACATTTAAAGTGCATACGGAGTACCACCAAGACAATAACAACTTTACCTAGCTACCAAGAATAAGGTCATATCAATTGTCGAGCTTTTTGATCGGATATTTCCAAAAGTCTTGCTAGTAGACCCCGAGTAGTGCCTTCTCTGAGCTTCATCGTCTCACATCAGCCAAAGCCATCCTTGTAGATCCTCTGTTGTCCAGGCAGATCGTGGAGTCATGTACCGACGTTAGTCGGCAACGCCATGTTATGCATCATGAGACCTTATGGAGTAGCTCGCCCGGACCCAACTACGGTACACGACCAAGCCATGGTTTGGATCAATCCGACGCTTCTTCTAGTTCATGTCTTTATCAATAGTTTCGAGAATTATAATAAAGCAATACGGGCTATGAACAACCCATTGCATATTTATCCTGATCTCTGAAACATATATATCGTGTTGGTAACCTGTTACCGATCTCCAACGGCGCTGGTGGCTCATGATTCCTTTGTTTCGCGGTTTTGTCAATATGCCCTATATCGAAAGCTTATCCTAAATCGAAGGTAGTTAATTTCGCAATCTTGTATGGTCTAGGTAAAGAATCTTGACATCGAGTTTATTCATCGCTGAAGTTCTTAGACTGCATACCATCATACAAACAAGTTTCGCGTCTAACATATCAGAGAAGAACAGGAAGATATCCCACATTCTCAGTCGTTACTGGGCAATAGTAAACCAGCTTAGATAGTTCGGCAAATACAAGCATGCCCGTCAACCTGCAGCTCTCGCCGTTTCCTACACAGCACAGCCGATCATGCTCACATTCAACTAACTACAAATATCTTTCTTTGAAAGAGTTCTCATGAGGCAAAGCATAGTTCATACTTGTCTTTAATCGCTTCTGTTCGCGTATGTCCTTATCGATAGCCCTTCCGATGAATGAACAGAACAACGTTACAAGTAAACTCATTGTTCGCACAACTTTGAACATTCTTTGTCATAAGTGTTGTTCGTTAGCGAAATAGGATGCCTTCAATTAGCTCGCGATTCTGTAGTCGCAGGATGCTTTGTTTTTAGCTGACGTAGCGTTAGTAGAACAAATAATCTTTGTCTAATGGAACAAGACCTTCATAAAGCGTATTGTCATTGTTCGCAATCAGACTCATAACCCCATCTCATATGTGTCGGACAAGAAAACGATATAATGAAGGACATGACACTCCAGTTTCCTGATGTATTCAATCATTTATTCCATCATCAATCACAACTCGAAATAATAGCAAAGCTGAACTCAAAGCAACTTCAATTTATCCTCGAAACTATTCACAACTACACTCCTATATCCCTTTCCAATTACGATGCCGGCTCGTCAGCCCAAATCGATTCTCAAGTCTAAGCCCAGCGGGCCTCTAAGACAAACTCGTGCCCGCTCCAGGCTTAACAATGCTCCTCCGCTCATGCAAGGTCTTGATGACCATGGACGCGCTATCAATCCCCTCAGTGCAGATCCTGAGGCCTTGGTCTACAACGATGTCGTCGAGAAACTCGGTGGCCGCCCGAAGAAGAAAAAGAAGACCAAGATTATCTTCCGACGAAGTCCAAGCGCTTCTCCAACACCAGTACCAGCTCCAGCTCTAGTCCCAGCAGCAAATCCTCCCAGCAGCTCGAATCAACAACCAGCAAACAGCCCAAGCTCAGGGCAGCCAACAGGGAGTTCATCTCCAGTTCCTCCAACGCCTCAAAAACACTCCACTCCTCCGACCTCTCAGTCTAGCTCAGGTGGCGGCGCACCAGGTCCATCAAGCAACGGAAGTCCCAGCCATGATAGCGACGGCTCAGGCGACACGACTCGCAGTTTGTCCGGCGATGAGAGCAGTCAAGGTGGTAAGAGCGGTTATGAACCCTCGAGCGATGACAGCTCTGAATCCTCTGGTTCATCTGATTCCTCTGGCTCATCTGGCTCTCCTGGTTCGGATGGAGGTACCAGCGGCTACGATGCCTCGGGCGAGCACACCTCCAGCTCGACTGGTTCGTCTACCTCTTCTGACTTAAGCCCATGCAACCCTCCTAATGCCCCTGGCTCTGCCGGCAGCTCTGATTCTTCTAGAGGAGGTGTACCCCTCATCGGTAGCCCGATAGGTGGAAGTGAAGAGGACACTTTCAGTAATACCAGCCCCCGTCTCGACAGAGATAGCACCCCTGATTCATCGGGAGGAGGCGGACCTCTTAATGGTAGCCCATTGTTTGGAGATGACGACGAATCTCTTCCCGATTACGAAACTCCTCCTCCTTACGTGCCTCCTCCCGATTCTCCAGCTAATAGTAGTCCACCTGTCCTCATGGATAGCATCCCTGATTCTTCAGACGGGGGCGCACCTCTTACCGATAGCCTTTATCTCGCAGACAACGACTCTGAGTCTTCAGATGATGTGCCTGTGCATGGCAGCCCGCAGGCGGGAAGCAACACCAGTTCGACACTCGACCATCTTCCACCAGCCAGCCCTCAGCGTTCCTCGCCCGTTGCTGGGTTCTCAACCCCCAGGCCTCAGGCCCAAGGGACAAGACAAGCTCGTCCTGCAGATGTGCTTGTCTCCCCAAATGCCGACACTGCTGGAATGGTTGTCCAAGGCAATTCTCTGGCAAATGAGAGCCCTGCCAACTCCAATCCTAGCCAGGCCAGAGCGGACCAGCAAAACTCAACTCAGGAAGCCAATCGTCCCAGTCAATCGCTCGACACCTCCTCTAACTGCTCCGGAGGTTCTCTCCAGAAGCGCCGACGGTCTCATGATGATGATGACGACGACGATGATGCTCCAGAGGTCGAGACCAAGAAGCGTCGATTGTCGACATCGAGCGAAGCTGTTGATGCTTCGACTCCCATTCGCACCTCTCCCGATTGCTCAGGAAGTTCCCCTCAGAAACGTCGACGGTCTCTTGATGATGATGCCGGAATTAAAAGGCGCCGATTGTCAACATCGAGTCTGGTCGTCGAAGCTTCGACTTATACGCGCACCACTGTCAGCGTGGCGGCAGTGAATGACACTCAGACTACTGGAAATGGGAATTCTCTCGCTCTAACTTCAAACGCTCCTCAGTCTGGTGGCGCGAGCCCAATTGGTAATATGGCATCAGGATCAGCAAAAATGGCGATGGCTGGATCTGAGCAGACAGAAGGGTCAGCCTCTGGCGGCGTCAGCCCTTTGATTTTGCCCCCTTTTGATCCGTGAGTTTAACGTCTCCAACCGTTTTTGTAACATTGGCTAACAATCCTAGCGAAATTCCCGATATCTATGGCTCCGGGTTGAGGCCTCGACTTCATTACGACTGGTATGAGCAGTATCATGCGGTTGGGTTTGAATGCGCCAAGGTCCACGGTTGTAATCACAACCCTGGAAGACACTGTCACAAATGCCACGCCGAGTGGCACAAAGCCTGGTCTCGATATTTCAAGGCCGAGGAGCTTCTTAACGAGGCAGCGGCAAACCCTGAGAAGTATTTGAAGGAGACGGGCTTAGACATGCGCAAGGGTTATATGGGAGCGCTGATGGAGGGTTCAGGCTGGGAGGTGCTGGCACCTGAACTCAAGCCTCCTGCTGGTGGAAAACTTCGAATCCATCCTGCGCGCATTGCCAAACATAAGCTGGCTCTTTCCCAGTTGGCTTCATCAGAAGAATGAGTTGTGAATGATTTTTGGCGTATCGTGGAGTAAACCCAGCGAGTTGTACTTTGGCATAATTGTTAATTGGATATTCATAAATATGGTATAGAACAGTATTCGACTTACATGCCGTGTCTTCAAGTTTGCGCCATATATGCGTCACTCCTTTTCGTGAACTCGTGAAACTTCGCTTCATAGCCCATTCAGAGCCTCATAGGGCCATATCCTCGTCACTTGCTTCATCCGACTCTTGACCACCGCCTTCCTCCTCCTCTTCTCTTCGTGATGTTTCTGTGCTGGCACCAAGCTTCCTCACACCTTCGACAACGCCAATGACAAATCCTCTACTCTCGGCGAGCTCCATAGCTCCCACTCCGCGTAAGCTCATGACACCGTCTACACCGCCCTCGAGCTGAGCAGTACTGGACCGCATCTTTGCAGCTCTTACTTCTTGTAGGTCTCGAAGAAGTGAGCGCACTTCTGACGAGGACGTGATGTCGTCGGAGGCATGCGCAAGAAGAATCTCGGCGACTTCGAACCAGTGATATGGCAGAGCTCCTGCTGGCGCATCCGATGTACATGATGGGAGAAACGGGGGCGATAGAACTGTGTCGTCTTCCGCAAATGGGTTCATTCTCCGCGCATTTCCCTGGCCATCTCCTCGCACAGGAGGTGGAGGTGGTGGTGCCCAGCCTTTGGGGTCGATCTTTGTTTCATGATGTACGATATCGCGTAGAGAGTCGGGGTGGAGCCAGGGAGGGGGAACGATATTTGCACGCCGTTGCTTCTTCAAGAGAATAGCGAGCCATAACGGCAAATTGCTTCGGTGCGGCGGTCGAAGAGTCGGTGTTGATCCCTTTTGTGGTAAGTTAGCGTCGAGCTTGAGGACGACGCGACGAAGACGCGCTCACCGTTAGAAGATCAATGCTTTCGAGACGTTGACGAGGAACGACAGTGACAAGCTCCATTTCGCATAGAAATGAGACCTCGGAGGGGGTCAGCCCCGAGGGTAATGGTAAGGCCATGTCGTTGTAGTCCGAGTCTTGGTTCCTCGAGTTGTATGATATAAATTGGAGGTTTTCATAGACTGCCCCTCATTAGCTACAACGGAAGTTGCATAGATGCCAACCCCACCAACACTAATAGAGCTCTTTATAAGTAAACATCCTCCTTCACGAGGTGGTTTAAGTGAATAAATATAGACATTTCTTATATTGATATTTTGAAATTTTATCCTTCTTGTCTTCTGAAAAGGAATTGATTCGTATTGCATACTATCATACTTACGTGTTATAACCATGCACCACAATGTATTTGTATTGACATAGATGCCTTCTTGAATAAAATATAACTTCAAGACAAAGCTGCGGTTTTCATAAGTTAAGTCAGTCTAGTTGAATCTTATTGTTCTAGAAACCAGCATGTTTTTTTCCTTGCTGCAGCATTTCAGGCAAATGTTGAAATGAGTCACGCCGAACTTGCAAAACCAAGCTATGTGTGTTATGATTCCTTGGAAGCCACCTATTGGGCTCTTATCAGGTAAGAAGTATTGGAAGAAGTACTTGTAAGTAAGGATCATACATCACCACTCATATTACATCAAAACTTAATAAAATTTCTCGAATTATAGCAGCATAGGTGGAATGAACTCTATGCAGCCAGATGATATGCTTAATAATCAGCACTCTGCCTAACTTTAGATAAGAGATAATAAAATAATATAAGCAATTTAGGATATCTTTAGCCTAGAACGTGCTCTAACTCTTATAGCAAATTATTCCAAAGTTAGACAGAGTATTGATTATTTACTAACCCGCTTGGCAGCGCCGTGTTCAGGGTAGCTCGGCACCCCACCACCACCTAAGCGGGGCCGTCTTATACTACGTAGTAGGGCGCGGAGTGCATCTTGCCAATGGATCCATGAGGTATAAGTACTAGAAGCTCAGTTGTCAAACATTACCTCACTTTACAATAACTTACACACTCAATACAACCATCCAGAAGCCCCCCGCTCGAAAGATATCAAACAGACATCTCGCAATGGCTTCACACGAGAATCTCCCTCTCGTCACCTCCCCAACGCTCATCCTCACGATCCCCACCTCCGCTGAGAGAGAGCGTATATGGAGAGGAACCCATCCCGTTTGGGGCGCAGCCTTGACGATGGAGGACTTTATCACTCGTGAATACAACTGTTTGGATGCCCCTCTCGCTCGAGACGGTGGCTTGACAAGCTGGATGTTAACCGATGGAAGCCTCAAGCCAGATGACAGGCCAATCCTCTCGTCTTGTGAGACATATAAGAAGAGAGCTCTCATTTCAAACAAGGACGGACATCTCAGAGAAGGTACTGCCTATGGTGTGGCTAGTGTCTTTACATTCCCAGAGTGTCGGAGCAAAGGCTATGGCAAGAAGATGATGTCCTTGCTTGCGGATGAGCTTCGAAGCAGACAGCAAAAGAACGAGGGAGATGCCGATTTCTCAGTTCTCTGGTCAGATGTGGGCCCCAAGTTCTACAATGCCGTTGGATGGAAGCCTTTCGAGAGCACATATCTCGAATTCCCTGTTTCGGACACTGAGCCCGTTGCCGACGCCTCCTTGAAGCCTGTCACTGTCAATGATCTTCCGGATCTAACCGATCGAGACGAGAAGCTCATTCGAGACAAACTAGTATCCTCATCTTCTCAAGTTAGCGCCGCAGTCCTCCCTGATCTAACTACTATCCAATGGCACCTTCACCGCGAGAACTTCATGTGCAAGCACATATTCTCTCGCGCACCTACTGTCCACGGAGCTATATACACTCCATCAGGAGCCCCTAACTCGAGGATCTGGGCTATCTGGACTCGCAACTTCTACGGCGGTATTGCCAAGCCGGAGAAGAACACCGTCTATGTTATTCGTCTGGTGGTCGAAGATGAGAGCATCTCAGATGAGACACTTGCAAAAGGCATCCAGGCTATCGCGAGTTTAATGCAGAAAGAGGCAAAGGACTGGCTATGCGCCAAAGTAGAAGTTTGGAACCCTGAAGATCGTGTGAAAAGAGTTACCGAAGGCATACAATCACTGGGAGCTAAGTTCGTTGTAAGAGAGAATGAGAACCTTGCCAGTATGCAATGGTTCGGAAAAGACTCTGGTCAAGATATTGAATGGGTTGCTAATGAGAAGTTTGCCTGGTGTTAGATACTTGGCGTACCCCATGCTACGGCATAAATAGAACCTAGATAAATGTACAAATGAGCGGTCGATAGGAGAACAATAGGTAGACCAACGAGATATCTATAAATTTCATCTCTACGATCTATCTTCTTTTCTACCTGTTTCATGATTCCCTGACCAACCCCGTCCCATTTTCATAATATAATCGCATTCACATCAAGCCGTAAAAAATCGCACTGGTGTATCATAAACATGCCAGGCCAACGCCTTCCCGCTCCCTGACTTAGAAAATCCATTCAATTTATTTAGTAGCTTCGTCCGAACATGGTCCACTTGTCGGCGTTGCGCTCGCATTCGGGGCTGAGGCACTTGGTCTCGCCAACGACAATACCCTCGGGCTGCTCGAAGGGGACACACAGACTCTTCATACCCATAGTAGCCTGCTTTTGGTTCTCAGGAACATCGGGCTGGTCCTCGCGAGTAGTGAGCTCCTTGATACGGTCCTCACACTTGGGCTCACCACAGAAGGGGATGAGCACAACGTTCTTGTTGTCGAGAGCAGGGAGAACGTCATCCCACTTGGTAATCTGGATACGATGCTCTCGGAAAGACTTCTCGGCCTTGTTGTACATATCGCTCTGGATAGTCTCGAGAAGCTCGGGGATCTTGGTAGCAACGTCGGCAATAGGGATCTCTCCCTTCTCGCTGGTATCACGTCGGGCAGTGCTGACAACGCCCTTGGCAGCATCCTTGGGACCGAACTCGATACGCAGAGGAACACCCTTGAGCTCCCAGTCGTTGAACTTCCAAGCAGGAGTGTAACCTTCTCTCCAGTCAGAGGTGACGCGAACACCGGCCTTCTTGAGGTTGGCACGGATTTCATCCACCTGCTCCTCATGCTTCTGTCGTTCCTCGGGGGTAGTCTTCTTGTTGATGCCGACAGGGACAATGACAACTTGGGTCTTGGCGACACGGGGAGGAAGGACCAAGCCCTTGTCATCACCGTGAATCATGACCATGACACCAATGACACGGGTAGAGAGACCCCAAGAGTTCTGCCAGACGTTGATGTGAGAGCCCTTGTTATGAGGGTCCTCAACAGTGATATCAAACATCTTACTGAAGTTCTGGCCAAGGGCGTGAGAGGTAGCACCCTGAATACCACGGCCGTTAGAAGGGATATAACCCTCTACAGTGGTAGTGTAGTAACCACCAGCAAACTTCTCGTTCTCAGTCTTGCGACCGCGGACCACAGGGACAGCGAGGAGCTTCTCGTAAACACCAGCATAGAGCTCAAGAATCTCCAGCACCTCAACGCCAGCAAGCTCCTCAGTCAAGTGAGCAGTATGACCCTCCTGCCAAAGGAACTCGCGAGTTCGGAGGAAAGGAGTTGTTTGCTTAGCCTCCCAACGGACGACTGAGTTCCATTGGTTGAGGCGGAAGGGGAGGTCTCGGTGGCTGCGAATCCACTTGGAATAGTAGGGGTACATGACGGCTTCGGAGGTGGGACGAACTGCGACAGGAACCTCGAGGTCCTTGTCACCACTGCGAGTCTATTAGTATAAAATTCTAATAACATCAAGAGGGGTACACAGGTTCACTTACGCCTTGGTGACCCAAGCGAGCTCAGGGGCGAAACCTTCAACGTGGTCCTTCTCCTTCTCGAGCGACTTGGAGGACAGGAACATAGGGAAATTGGCCTCGTCGACACCCATCTCCTCAATGTGAGCCTGGAACCATTTTCGGATCTCGTTCCAGATGTGCATGGCAAGAGGACGAAGAACGAAGAAACCCGAGATCTCGGTGTAGTACTCGACCATCTCGGCCTTGAGCACAACCTCTTGGTACCATTGTGGGAAGTTCTCGGCCTTGGACACGGTGATACCAATAATCTCGTCTGCCTTCTTTCCACCAACGACAGGAAGATTGGACTGCTTAGCAGCCTTGGCGGCCTTCTCAGCGGCAAGGCGAGCCTGCTTCTCGGCCTTCTTCAAGGCGCTCTTGGACTGTTCGGCGGCGCCCTCCATTTTGGTATGATAGTCGAATTTTGGTCGGAAGGTGAAGTTGAAAGTAATAAAGGGAGACAGAAGCTTCAAAGCAACCGAACAGTGGCTTGCGCGCCTTTAAAGAATACGAGAAGCAGAAGAGCGACGTTCGTTATCTTGGAGGGGGAAGAAGGAAAAGAAAGGCTTCGGGGTGTGAGTCGAAGTAAACGTCGGATGTGACTTGTGCCCCGCAGTCGAGGGAGAGTCAAGTCAAGCGGGAAGGAGGGGCACATCACCCGTGGACCGCTAGACCTAGCCCAAAAATTCAGGCCCAATGCCCTATTAGCCAATGGTAAAGGCGGCCACTCAACTGCAAGGAAGGCCGATAACGCGGCAGGGGTGGTTTTTGGGGTTCACATGGCCCGTGCACCTTCTGTCAAGTGCCCTGTCGGGGGAGCACCCGACCCTACCTACAGTACACACAGCGCAGCAGCAATGGCAATTGAGGACCTGGCGCTGTATTTTAGTCGGCGCCGGAACAACACGAGCCTCCGACAAAAAAGTCCAGTCGAGGGGCACAATGGAGCTTCATAGCTTCTGTCTGCGTACGGTAGCCTGCTGCTAGAATTTCCTGACTCCATCCCCACGTTGACGACGCCGCCATTCTCCGTCAACGTTACAAATAGCTGCAGCCATGGCCTCCATGTTCGAGCAGCCCCGAAACGGCACCCTTTTCTTGGGCGGCCAGAAGATCTCCGGTTCCGATATTAGAGACCAGAACGGTATGTCTATATCTTGTCCCGCCTTTTGCTGGAAGTTAGGGGTGAAGTGGGGGGAGGAGGCATGAGCATGGTTGATATTGGTGTTGCACCTACAGAGTATATATGCTAACAAATGCTCAGTTCTTGCTACACAGGCAATCGCAAATGTTGTCAAGAGTTCCTTCGGTCCTAGCGGCCTCGACAAGATGATGGTCGACGATATCGGTGTATGCAACCTCACCCCGTCTCGCGCTCGACTATATCTCACACTTCATACTAGGATGTTACTGTTACCAACGACGGTGCCACGATTCTCAGCCTCCTCGATGTCGAGCATCCCGCAGGCAAGATCCTCGTTGACCTTGCGCAACAACAAGACAAGGAGGTCGGTGACGGTACCACCTCTGTCGTTCTGATCGCTGCCGAACTGCTACGACGTGGAAACGAGCTCATGAAGAACCGAATACACCCCACTACCATTATTACTGGTTACCGACTTGCCCTGCGAGAAGCCGTCAAGTACCTCAACGAGAATGTCAGCATCAAGGTTGACGATCTTGGTCGCGAATCCCTCCTCAACATCGCTAAGACTTCTATGTCCAGCAAGATTATTGGAGCCGACTCGGATTTCTTCGCCGACATGGTTGTCGATGCTATGCAGGCTGTTAAGTCCACCAACAACCGAAATGAGACCAAGTACCCCGTCAAGGCTGTCAACATTCTTAAGGCCCACGGAAAGAGCACTCTCGAGTCTGTCCTGGTTAAGGGTTACGCCTTGAACTGCACCGTTGCCTCGCAAGCCATGCCCACACGGATCCAGGACGCCAAGATTGCCGTTCTCGATATGAACTTGCAGAAGGAGCGCATGAAGCTTGGTGTTCAGATCACCGTCGACGACCCTCAACAGCTTGAACAGATCCGAGCCCGTGAGTCAGGTATGGTTCTCGAGCGAGTAGAGATGATCCTTAAGGCTGGTGCCAACGTTATCCTCACAACCAAGGGTATTGACGACCTGGTGCTGAAGACTTTCGTCGAGAAGGGTGCTATGGGTGTGCGAAGATGTAAGAAGGAGGATCTCCGACGAATTGCACGAGCAACTGGCGCCACTATCCTCAGCACACTCTCTGATCTTAACGGTGATGAGAAGTTCGACCCTTCATACCTAGGATACGCTGAGGAGGTTGTTCAGGAGCGCATCTCTGACGATGAGTGCATTCTGGTCAAGGGCACAAAGGCTCACTCCTCCGCCTCTTGCATTCTCCGTGGCCCCAACGACTTCACTCTCGACGAGATGGAGCGATCCGTCCACGACTCATTGTGCGCTGTCAAGCGAACTCTCGAGAGTGGCAGCATTGTTCCCGGTGGTGGTGCTGTTGAGACTGCTCTGCACATCTATCTCGAGGAGTTTGCCGGCACCGTCGGCTCTCGGGAACAGCTCGCCATCGGCGAGTTCGCCCAGTCCCTTCTTGTCATTCCCAAGACCCTGGCCGTCAACGCTGCCAAGGACGCCGCAGAGCTCACTGCCCAGCTTCGATCAAGGCACGCTCTGTCGCAGCGCATCCAGGAGGGTGACGGCAGCGAGGATGAGAAGACTATTGCACGAAAGAAGGGCTACAAGAACTACGGTCTTGACCTCGCCAAGGGCAAGGTCGTGGACGAGATCAAGATCGGTGTGCTTGAGCCTAGCATTAGCAAGATCCGACAGCTCAAGAGTGCCGTCGAGGCCTGCATCAGCATCATGCGTATCGATACCCTGATCAAGTTGGATCCTGAGCAGAGGGAGGATGATGGACATGGTCATTAAGATGAAATGTAATGAGTTCGGACTGGGTCAGGTATAGAATCAAAAGCTGGCAATGTCTGTTCATGTCTGAATGTTTTTGATGATCTTATGTGATGGCATGAAGTCTGATAGTGAGAGGCTCTTATAAAAGTACTTTGAAGCTGGTAGATTTTGCATATAGTCAACAAAGGGCTGGCAAGTTACAGTAACATTCGACAAGCAGCAAGTCGAAGTCCTCAAAATCACTCCTCAATCGAACATGTAAGTTTCGACATGGCCCCAGAGCATCTGATGTCAATGATCATGGAAGCTCTCGCATGACTCACAGAATTAAGCACTTGGTTTGAGGTAAAAACGCAATGAAATTCAATTAGTACAACGTCTCGCACGCGAGAACGCAGCCTGCACTTGTTTCCCACTTTTCCCCTCAACCCTCTCTGAGCCTGTCGACTGAAATTTTCCTAAGACGTTTTATTTTTATACAAATGGACAGGAAGGCCACGTCTAAGAAACAGCAAACTTGTGCCCACCCGGGGGCCTCGGTATGGGGTGTGCATGTGTGGTCTTTGGTCTGCCCGCCAGTCTAATGCGCTCCCTACTCCCCTCCGCCTCCTTTGTCTCCCGTTATAAAAGATACACTCTTACATCCTCGTTGCGGGTTCGCTTAACCGACGACTAGCTTGCCATCCTCGGGGAAATCGTACTCGGGGATCTCGAGGTTGAGAGGGGCGGGACCCTTCCTTATTCGGCCGGAGATATCGTAGTGAGAACCGTGGCAAGGGCAGAACCAACCGCCGTAGTCACCGGCCTCACCAATGGGGACACAACCCAGATGGGTGCAGACACCTGGGGGAGATGTTAGTATGGGTATTCAAAAGTGCCGCTTCAGAATTGTCGAAGAGGCATTGAGGAGCGTAGGTTTCACGTACCCAACATGACAAGCCACTCAGGGTTCTTGGCACGGGCGCTGTCCTCCTCGGGGTCTCGCAGAGCAGAGATGTTGACCTTGTTCGCCTGGTCGATCTCGTCCTGGGTTCGGTGTCGGATGAAGACGGGCTTGCCTCGCCACTTGATGATAACCTGGGAGTCCATTCAGCAATGATGCTTCGATATACTAGACCGTATTCCAACTCACGTTCTTGCCCTCGGGGATAGAGCTCAAATCAACCTCAACCTTGGCCATGGCCAGAACGTCGGCGGAAGCAGACATGTTGACCAGGAACTCTATCATTGCATCGTCAGCAACCATCAATTAACCATCCTGAATGCATTGCCAACAAGCTACAACGCCAATTGCAGCTCAATGGCTAGACACCCAGTCGATATCCGGATTCACCCACCCTGAACTGTGCTCTTGGCACCAGCAGCACTGACGGCACCGAGAGCGCCGACCATGAAGTACGAGTAGAGCTTGTTCTTGCCCTCACCGCCGCGGGAAACGTATTTTCCAAAGTCGGGGATCTGGTTGCCCTTGCTCTCACCCTGGAACTTGAAGGGGCTGGAGTATCCGGAGGCGGACGCGCTGTCGGGGCGAACGGCGGTGGTGCTGAGGGCGCGCACAGCAGGGACGACAGGCTTTGCAGCCGTGCGCAGGCAGAGACGGGAAGCGGTCGCGAGGGTCGCCATCGTGAGGGATCGTAGGGTGTGGCGTTGCGAGGTGAAGGCGTCGAAGGGAAGGTTTGAGGTCTTTTCCTTGGTGGTAATCGGCTGATGATGCTTTGCCGAAAGTTTTGGCTGCAAAATGTGGCCTCAGGCTGCCAATCAACTCGAGCTCGGAAATTGAAGGCTCGCCATTGGTCCGGTCACTCTCGGGTGGGGTTTCCGGTCTCTCCCGGACACCTGGATTCCTTTTTCGCCTTTACAACTTTCGCCTTGACAATGATTACAGAAGCAATAACAGTCATTGTGACGCAAAAATACTCCAAAACATACAGTAAGGTTGAATTATGAGTATCGAAACCTTCTTTTAGTCATTATTCGCTCCAAGCATGATTCAATGGGGTACTTCTACAACACCTTTATGACTTGTTGGTTTCTAACCAATCATCTTTGACCCGTTCGTCCTTGACGT
Organism: Fusarium stilboides; assembly: GCA_014822085.1. Lineage (NCBI taxonomy): Eukaryota > Fungi > Ascomycota > Sordariomycetes > Hypocreales > Nectriaceae > Fusarium > Fusarium stilboides. Next base: position 16,789 of record JAASAY010000457.1, read on the forward strand.
CTAGGCTCTAGCAACTAACACCCCTGGCTATCTATGAACCATGCAAATACAAGTTCAGAATCCATGACAGTAAACCATTCATCTCATATCGTCTCAGTGCATCCTCTTAAGTTCCTCAATCAAGTTACGCATATCCTCGACACTCGGTCCCAGTCCTTCGCAGACCAATTCTTGCTTCCCTTCATCCATGTCCAAGAATCTCTCTATCATTTCTCCGTCTACAAATCGATAAGGCCCTTCGCTCTCGCGGTTCTCGTTGCGGAATGACCGCCATAGCTTAAATTCGACGTTTCCTGGTGCACGGATGTACTCTTCCATCTTTGACTGAAATGTCATCAAAAGGTCCTGATATTGAGGCGCAATGTCGCCATAAAGGTATAGTGAACCTTCGGCCTGGTGATTGTTAGCTCAGATCTTATGTCTTGGGGAATGACGAGGCTACTTACTGTAGCAAGGAAGGCCCGCGGATGAACGATACTGTTTTCTGCTGCGGGGACATTGAGCTTTCGAATACGATTAACCTGCTCTCCAATACTCATCTCGCTCGTGATTTCGAGTCGGCGGCGATCTTGCTCTGTTGGAGCATCCGCATTTCGTTGAAGAACAACAAGATTGCCTTGAGAATCGGCTTCCAGCCACCTTTCACCCTCGATATGAGAGACCGCAGTGGCCCAGAGAGGCTCAAAGTGACGTGCTCGTTCTTCTAGCTTGGCTTTGTTGCCATCTTGTGCCGGAACGAATTCGACCAGAGATAGAGACTGCATCAAATCACCCACACCGATCATGTTGCCAGATATGTCAAGATCCACAGGGAGCGCGGCCGGACGGTAGGCAGCAAGCTTCTGGAGCGAGCCAGAACTGCTTGTGTCTTGTGAGAAACTGTACAGGACAACTGTCTTGGATAACCCAGCCACAATATTGTCGTCAATCATTCCCAAGCAGCGGCAGGGACCTTTTAGGTTGTGAGAAACAATTTGATAAACTTGGCGGTTTGAGTCAACCCCCAAGACTAGGATTCGGCCAAGAGTGCCGTTTGGATCTTCCACTTCGCCGTCGCTGATGAAGCTTGTGCCAACAATGAATCTTTCGGCAGGGTTTCCACCAACGTCAGGAAGCTCGGCGCGAATTACACACTCGACGATTTCGAGGGTACTTGAAGCGTTCAGTGCGAAAGGCGACCCTAGTTCCTTGAAGACTATCTCATCGACAAGCCTGAAGGCACTCGTGACGACCTCCTCGTTACCGACTAGCTCCTTCTTGATGGAGCCTAGGCCAAAGGCTTTTAGTCCTGGAGAGTATGCCACTCGTCTGACAGTCTCATTGACGTGGAGAGCCTTCACATGGGTAAGTCTCTCCCGATCAACGTGGCAGATCCTGATGTGCTGATCGGTCGATAGCACGACTGAGTCTGGAAAGGCGTGAGAGTCGAAGGGTGCAACGAACGTGGCATCATCTGCAGTTGTAGCCGAGAATATGATGCGTCCTTCATAGCTATATATAAGACTCGCGTGCTCAGTAGTCACAAAGACGTTTGATGTGCCGTCTTCTTGAGGGAGTATGTGCAAACGAGCTGGGTTACTGCCCAGAGTTACGCTTTTGCGACCGGAGACAGCAAATCCCTTGATGGACACGTTGAACGTAACAACGTTACCATCTTCCATCGCGACCAGGAGTGTAGGTCCTGATATATCAGGGGGATGAAGCTGAACAAGTGCAATGTCCCGAGGGACTGTGGCACTGTCCTCGGTTTGCCTCATGGATTCTCCGTGAAGCGGCTTTAATGAAGCCATATCGATCAAGGATATCTGACCTGAGGACCACCAGCCAACTACTCCAATATCTGGAGGGTCTCGGGCGGCATGTATACACGATATCTGGTCTGGCTGCGATCCAGAGTTGGGTTGGGTTTGCTGAACATTGACGGCCAAGTTCTGTAATAAATTCAATGAAACGAGAGATGTACCATCGACCGATAGCAATGCCCATTTGCTGTTTGCTGATGCCCTTGTAATCGTCTTGTCATTTGGGACATCCCATTTGCTGAGTACTGTTCCGCCTTCAGGGTCAAGTAAGACGACCGACTTGGGGGTAATCTGGAGTAGTTGTCCATTGGGAAGATTGGATGCCAAGAGTGTCTCACTGTCTAACGACAGTCCTTGGAAAGAGTATACCTCTTCTATACCGCCCTCGGGATCAAAACTAAGGATTCTTGTTTCTGTAATGGATGATATGACCAGGGTATCTACCAAGTCAGAGCCATCCGAACGAAGAGTGAACAAGCCTCGGGTTCCCTCCAGTTCATCAAGAACTCCTCTGTCCTCAAGCCCGACGCCGCTTCGAATACTCCGAAGACTTCCATCGCGGTACGCACCGCAGCCTGCCACAATTCTTGACTGTCCAGATGAGAAGACATTGCCGGCTTGGGCATCACCTTCTCTGTTTCCCATATCCATGATAGAGAAGTCAAGAATTGGTGCGTTATTTGAGAAAGACTGAACCAAAGCGATTGTGGTAGTTTCAATGTCAATTTGGTAAAGCTGGGAATCGCCATGATGCGAAGCAATGAAAAGGGTCCCATCGCCAAGATAAACCAGGCTAGACGCCCTTGAGGTGATGGCGGGCGAGCTTCCACTCTTCATTGGTTCGAGTGCCATGCCTGTCACCACGACTCCGGTGGATTCAAGATTTGTCTCGATAGTCAGCAGATCGAGTCGTCCATAATCATCGGCCAACAGGTATCGCGCCCCGTCGTACTCTGCCCAAGAAACGAATATTCTGGGATCCTTCATCCCCGACGACACACTCCTATGTGTTAAGCCATCGTAATAAGTAAGAAGGGTCTCTCCAATGACGAGTAGACCACCTAAATGTGCCTTTGCTCCTTCAGAGTTACGCACATGGTAACGCTTCTCTTCATCTAGCGGAACGGGGATGAGCATAGAGGCGTATGGATCGGGGATAACGACATCGAGCTCTCTATCTTTATGAGGGTCGAACTTGGATACGGTGTTGCCTTTGTCGTCATGAGTTAACCTATATATGGCCAAGCGAGCTTCTTCTTGCTCCATCTGTGCCTTGTAAAGGAAAGCAATAGTCGGATGTCCAGTACGGCTGTGAATAAAAGTGCTTGCTTTCATAAAAAGTTCTGTGAGTCTGACTTGATCGAGCACCTCCAGCTTGTTGGTAGAGCCTTTGCGCGTGGGAAGTTTGAAAACATTCAACACTCCTTCCCAAAGGTGCATAGCTAGAAAGCGTCCCGTCGGGTCGACTAAACATTTATTCTGGCTTTGCGAATGACGCATATACGGTTCCGATAAATCTTCAATCACTGACTCTATCGTTTCCAGCTGCTTCGTCAAGGGATTCCAGACCATGTTGAAGTAGTGTAGTCTATCGGTGCCGATGAATAGCAGATCGGTCTCGGATCCTTTGGGTCGCAAACGTTGTAGCATCGATATCGTGCCGTGAATGAGCTTCGTCTGCAGGCATACCAAGCCCTCTTCCGTAAGACGCCATATCTCGAGACGGTTGGCCTTACTGTGAGGTCTCAATTAACATCTGCTCGAGGCGTCATCGAAGGCGAAGGAGCTCTTACGTTACAACCAAATCGTCAATATCAGGAGAGAGCACATTCGCCCGGAGTGCATGGCGAATGCTTGTGGCGCGGTGAATAGGCGCGACGTACGCCATGATGTCTTATCCGTCAGAGACAAAAAGATGTGTGCAAAGTAGAGATAAAAAGTTGGTGAGGTTTGGCTCTCGACGAGAGCTATCCCGAGAGCTCCATGTAAGGTGTGGTTGGTCGTCTCCAGGTTCAGGTGCGTCACTAACTCCCCGGAGTTAGGACGGACCATGGCGGATGTAGTGGGGTTCCGGTGCTTATTGGAATGGATCACAGATGCCGCTTAGCGGGGCACTAGGCACATGCTGGTTGTACCATACGCAGAAGATCTCACCTTATCTTTGTTTATACACGATAAATGTATCAGCTCATCTTTTTACACGATCTCAGTTGTTGGAGATAGAATTAAGACGGAACTGTGCATGTTTTTTCCTAAAAATATTGGACTTGGAAACCTCAGCTTAGAATCGGAAAGGGTGTATGCATACTGAAGCAACAACTCTTTCCCTCTTTGCACCTGCCGGGTTTGGATGAATGGCAGATCCTCAGAATATTGAGGAAGGAACGGCACAGGAAGATATGGACAATGAAATTATTCTTGGAACGTGAGACGTAAACTTTGGACACGAACTTATCATTGAACCATACATTTCTCTCTTCTCAAGCATCATGCTATGGCATGCTTCTTAACTGCTCGGTATGAGTTTAACCACGAGCTCTACTACTAAAGGCGGAGATGTCATTGATTATGCGCTTGAACATCAATGCTTCCATAATCATCGAGACGCACCTTTTCGTTTTCAAGACCAGATTCGTCGACTCCAAGCGACTGCAGAACCGACGAAGACTGATGGTCTCATTGACCAGCCGGGTCTTACTGCAACACCACTTCCTCGTCCAAATGTTCTGCTAGAACCATCTGCCGATCGTGAAATCTATGAAATGCCGGCCGATCCAGATATCCCAGCATCTGCAGTTTTCTCGTTTCTAGGGACAACAAAACGGCTGCGGCTCCCATCTGAAACGATAGATTCGGGGCATGATCTAAAGAAAGAACTTGAACAATATCTGCTCGACATACATATCGCGAGCTCTTGCAATATCCTGACGCAATGGCTTCCATTGAGCCATGTCAATCCTGAAAATGACGAAGGTTTAGACTTTCCATCCACTGTATCGCGATGGCAGACATCAGCTCTTCGCGAGCTAGAAGTTGATCCGACTCCAACATCTGGACCAGATTCGGTTTTGGTCAACGACCAGGGTTATACGGATCAGACTTATGCATCAGCACAGCTCCGGGAGATATTATGCTTGAACGGTGTGAGTTAACAGAAATTTGAGCAGACACTGCTTTTAACATCCTATTAGCATCCTAGGCTGTATCCTGAGCCAGTGTCTCCTCCACTTTCTCCTGCCTCTGACCTAGACGAGCCATTCGTACCTGATTCGAGCGTCATGGTTATCGATCCAACTTCAGAACCGAGTAGTCCCACCAACAGTTCGTTTGAGAAAGTACAATGGGACTTACAAAATAGTTGTGTGGACTCTGAGCCTGCTGCTCCGTCGACTATGCCTAGCTCTCCCCCAACAGCTAAGACAGTTTTTCTAGGCTCGGCATCGATTAGACTGTCAGATCTCAAGATGGATGTGCCCTTACTATCGTCCAGTCCTGGAGCTAGTGTGATGCCAAATCATTTAACAGAAACTTTGGTGTCCGAGACTATGGATCCCGATGAAATACTTCAACATCCAATTGAACAGGGAGAATTCTTTGAAGAGGCGTTTCAGGCAATCTTGGATGGGCGACATCGTCAGACGAAACGACAGCTAGAAGAAGAACGATTGAACCCAGCAGACGCCTTGTTGCGCTTGGCCGTGCCTGCAATCGACTTCCACATACCTGATCCTGAATGGAATAACCAGTTATCAAGTCCTCAGGCTCAATTCAGGTGGCTACAGCAAGAAACTCATTCTACCTTCCATCTTCCATGTTTTGGGGGACTGGCTCGTCTTGAGGCATCTCTTAAATGGACACCAGTTCCTTATGAAAGTGGCCGGATTTCCTTAACTGAGACGGCAATCCAATTGAGCCCGAGCAGCAGGGAATTGCTGATTTTGAGGCTGCCCCGTTTATGTAGCCGAGACTACATTGCTGTGCGATCCCGATTGATGGTGCTGCAGGTTTTGGCGGACGAAGAGATTGAATCCGAAGTTGTGTCTTGTGAAGAAGTTTCTCCTCCAGGACAGGAATCCCTTTCTACCACATTGAGATCCTCGAACCAACCTGACGAGCCTCTTGATATGCCATCCTTGAATGATTTACTAAAGTATCGAAGCCGAGACACAAGTCAGGGCTTAAGACGGAAGATTAACGATAAACCAGAAAACCTGCTCCCGGATGCTTGCGACCCAAGCGCTGCCACCAGTCTGCTGTCCAGTTTCATCGAGCTTCGGCAACCGAAAAGGTTTAAAACGGCATGCAGCTCTATTCAACCTTCGGTACAGTCCACATTCCTCCCCCGGACGAGTGATACGACAAGGTGCTCCGATACACAGGACGATGTTCAGAATGAATATCGAGAACCTCCAGCTCCTGATACCGTTTTACCTATGGAGACATGTCGTTATATTGTCTCCTTGAACTTGAGTCGCAATATCCTCTCCCACCTAGAGAAATCTTGGCAGCAAGTTAAGCTCATCGACCGAGACTTCTCTCAGTATAACACAGTCATCTGGTCTCCCGGTTTGGCGCAGCGAAAAGAAGTCGTTTCATCATTAGCATTCGAGGCTGATATATCTCTGTGTCCGGCAGCTGGCTTGATGATGACAACAATCTTGAAGGTAAAGCAGAAACCTCTCCCGGGGTCAACCACATTGACGCCACTCCGTGAACGAGTGAAGCTTGTGAGTGAGAAATACGAATCTCTCTTCATACTTGTGTCCGAATCGAACCCTCTTGGCGAATACGTCGGATCCCCAACAGTTTCTGACATAGCTGGTTATGCTGATTTTGTACGCTTCACCACGGGTCTTCAAGCGGGTATTTCGACCTACTTGGTTTCTGGTTCGGACCAAACTCTGTCGAAATGGGCATTGTCTATCATGTGCCGCTATGCTTTATCAGCAAACCAATTTGGGCAATTCCTCGATTTTCGTGATGGTGCATGGGAATTATTCCTTCGCCGGGCTGGCTTCAACATCAGCGCAGCGCAAGTTATGTCAGGACTACTCCTGTCCGAATATAGCGGATTTGGGCTGGCAAAGTTTCTGATTATGGATTCAGAAGAGAGAGTAACTAAATATGGACAGATCATGGGAGGTCAAAGAATACTGAACAATGTGTCAAGGATCTTAGACCAAGAGTGGGTGTGAGTGAAGAGCTACCCCAGACCATGTAACAAATACATACCGCGATATCGTCGACTTATGAACGACACATGAAAACTTTCCTCGTTATGAAGGCAATTCACTCTACAATCTCGTCATAATTTTCTAGTGCGATATAGGCTCACATGAAAGGGTAGCACTTACTGAGATAACAGTCACCGCAGTGTCGTCACAACACAGCTGATCACACTTATTCGATGAGCATCCTGGTAAGCATTTTCAGCCCTTTGCAAGCAACACCACATCGCAGTACAAGAAGTTTATGCCCACCGAGATCGGTGAGATGGCTTCTATTGCCCCATACCCATGCTTACCATCTACGTTTCTACGTCTAATCATGCTATCCATAAAACTAGGGGAATGGGTCTAGTACCCTTGGAACAAACGAACAGCCTGAATCGTTCAGCAAACCTCCCACATGGGACGAGGTAGCGTCCTCAAGGCCTGCGATGTCTTCAAGCCAACATAGACGACCCGGCGTGTGGGATTCGTTAGATTAACGGAGCGGGATTCGATACCGTAGTAGTCAGAAATGGCGTGTGTAAGCCAGCGTCTGAATCTTGTTAGAAATAACCGTGATTGCAGCACAGAGGAACTCACTTGAAGGCAGCGCTTTCGTCGGTGCCGAACGAGTCAAACAGCATGCCCGAATCGACCGTCTCCTGCGACACCTCCCGATGCGCATGTTTCCACGACGCCTTCTTCTCCCTCAGCTCCCTCATGGCGCCGTTCCTACCGACGAACACAATCTCCTCGTCGTCCGAGTCCATCTGCTCAGCCGCACTATCCGCATCCTCATCAGCAGCGATAGCCTCTGCCTCAACCACGGCCTGCTGGCCAACAAGATATTGTCGCACAGGCTCTTCTAGGGAGCGCACCCAAGTGCGCACAACGGGGCTACGCTTAGTCGCCTCGCGCAAATCGCGAGGCACTTCACCGGCGCCAAGTCCAGTGGCTCTACCTGTTTTGAGCTGCTGCCTCTTTCGCTCAACTTGAAGACGAATGGTCTTATCTTCAACACGCTGGCGAACGCCACGGTCCCAGAACTGCGCAAGCTGGTAAGGCACTCGGTGGATAGGATGCGTAGGATGGACCTCGTAATCGGACGGCAGGGGAGGCTGAACATTCGGAACGTGCATCAAGCGGTCTAATACAATGAGGCCAACGATCAGTATGATGCAGCGCAAAGAGAAGCACCTCAAACAGCGAATTGCTTCCACATCAATGATAGTGCCATACCATTTTCCCAGCGACGACGCTGACGGCTTCCCTCATTGCCCTTGAGGAGCAGCTCGCGCCTTCGCTGACTATCCCTCCTGGAAGGTGGGCGTCGCGGAGTCGACGTCGGCACCTCATGTTCATCAAAACTAACAATGCGCTCGGGTGATTCGCGCTTGACCTTGACAGTTTCATCAATGGGAATGGCAAGCGGGGTGCCAGTTCCACGTGCGACAGGGGAAACGCTGAGGGATTGGAGAGCCGAAATAGTCCAGGCGTCGATATCGATACCCGAATTCTTAACCGGCGTGGAAGGCGATTGAACCTGAACGGCCGATACTGGAGGATTCGTAGCAGTAGGAGTAGGGGTTGTGGTTGTGGCCGGCTGCTGTTCGGGCGGCGGGACGGAGCTGTAGATAGCCATGATGATAAGACTCGCGGGGAATGAGCGTTGACGATAGGAGGCGTGCGATAAGGACACTCGATGATATGAGGGCCGATTGAAGAGTAGATTGGAACTCCTAACGGACGCCTTGAAAGACAATGGCAATTTAGGATAAGGAAAAGGGATCTCTCTAACTTAGGAGTTTAGGGATGAAGAAAGAAGGAGAAATGGCTCCGGTAGGGGATGGACAGATAATGGTGGTTTACTTGATTGCCCGCAACGGGATTGGATTGGATGCCCTCCTCTCACATGGGGAATCGATACGTTCATCAAGCGAACCATGACACGCGGTGATTCATCCCGGGCACATCATAGTTAACAAAAGACCAATCAGAACTCGACCGCATCCCACAGGGGGCAAGGATCCATTGCAGGCGATGCGAGTCACCCGTCGCCGCGGGGCGGGGGACCTGTCGGGTCTGGGGACCTCTATTGCTCCATTAGAAGCTATCGATGCTCGAGCATGAGCTTGACAAGGCAGCGTATTTGGTGGAATGGCTTGTCTCGAAATCATTCAAGAGACTCTGTTGGATCTAATGATATGATCAGCTGATGTTCGAATACCTGAATATCGTTACCTCGGGTAGCCAAGGAATGCAACCGTCAAGCATATTAACCCTGAGCTGACTTCGAGTCATCAAGGCCCCCACACACAACCTAGCTGGACAATGAGTCAAACTCGGACATCTCGGGTTGGAAAGAAAAGAAAACAATATACAATTCTAAAATAGTATGCAATCCTAGTAAAAACTAAATACCAGTAAAAGACCTGAAATAATTATGGTATATCATATGCTCGCTGTAGACTCTTTCCCTGTGCTTGTCTTGTTGTCTAACCAAGGTAATTCATCAGTTATCAGTGGCGTCGTATGTCCTGTGTGGGTTGCCGATACCACCAGGCTTCAACAAAGGCTGGTTCTCCCGCTCAATGGCACGCTCCTCGCGCTCTTGGATGTCGTCGAGATCTTCTTCCGTTTCCGCGTATCGCTCAGGGTGACCTGTGAAAGGCCCTGGCAGGCCACGCTCCCAGCCCTCCGAGTAAGTTCGGCTGCCTGGCGGAGGCCTTCGGGGAGCGCTCGAGTGCTGCACAGGTGAGTGCGGTGCACTATCGATGTGACCATTGGCATGTCCACCACGCTGTCGTGACGTGTACTCATAGTAAACACCCATGAAGAGAACCGATCCCTGCATAGACGCAGTGATCAAGTAGATGAACCACGTACTCCACCCTTCCCAGCCCAGTCGGGCAAACAAGCTTCCTGCGAATAGGAAACCACCGGGAGTTTGTATGCACATCATGGGAATGCTCAGACTTCCAACATGCTTGAGGTGGTAGGTCATCCAGATTTGAGGCACGTATTGGATAGCAGCCAGAACAGTGGCCATGACGCCAAGGAAATTGGCCCAAAAGACGAGGTGATCGGGAAGCGCAATAAAGAAGACACCCGTCAGGATAATCACGATGAGGCCGTGAAGAACACAGAGTAGCCCGACCATAACGGCGGTCTGCCATCGGGGTGCGTCTCCGCGGAGATCTTCCGGCGGGACATTGGCTTGTCTATATCGGAAGAAGATGAGGAAAAGAACGAGGCTATTCACTTATGTCAGTTGAGGAATGACGTAGATCGGGGAGTGAAGGCTAACATGAGACTGAAGCAAACCCATTGTGCGCCGAGCTGAGCAACGCCAAGCAGGCCAGCTGCGCATTCGAATTTACCGAGCTCCTTGCAACATCCTATGGCGGCACGGGACGGCGGAACAGTAAGAATATTTGCGAAGCCGGCAGTAGCGGAAGTGGTCCCCAGTAGTACAAAATAAGGGGAGATGCCCTCGGAGGTGCCTCGAGATATGATGCGGTAGTGCTGAGGGAGGTAGGACACGAGAATACCGAGTAGGAGGACGCTACAATACCATAGTTAGTAACAAGAACTAGGCCAAGTACAAAAGGCAGCCATACATGGATATGAAGAGCTCTAGATACGAGGGCGTCTTAAGCCGGTCGCATTGGTCTTCTTTTGGGGCAAAAACGTCCATGGTGGATGTTTGACAAAGCGCGCAGAGGTATAATAACGCGGAGTGCGCAGCTTCGGACGTGATGGACGTGGAGTCGGCTCTGCAGGTGTCGCGAAAGAGAGGCTCACGAGAAACCCTGGGCGACTAGAGGGGACCGCCAGGAATCACGAGATCAGACGAACAAATACCAGGGGTCCAGTCCTGTCTTGTCCTCAAAGACTTTACGAGCACGGGCTGGTGCTGGTGCTGGTGCTGGTGCTGGTCTGGTGTGGAGAGAAATGATAGAACGGCGCACGCCCTGCGTTGCTGGGGAGTGACGTATGATGTTATTTTAGTCGGTGCGTACCCGATTTCTATGGGTGAGGCTGTTCGCGGGGAGATAGCGGAAGCGCAGCGCAGCACAGCACTGGGACTGGGTAAAGCGAAGTTAGACGAGGTATACGAGGTTATATCAATTTGCCCTTTCTGGCGAGCAAGGCTACGAGATCATGATTGGTGAAGAATCCGCTTGTTGAGACAATAAGGACAGGGAATTTCAAGATACGGGATATCTTGGTATGCTGATGTGGAGCGTTGAGGTTGGTGAAAGAGGAGGAGAAAGAGAGGCAGAAGATGAGGGAGAGGAGGAGGGAAAGAGAGAGGGAAGTGAGGAAAGAGCAACGTCGGAGAATTAATTAAGTTACCTTACTTAATATAATCAAATGACGGGGACAGACGATGTTAAGAGCCTGGTTACCTTGCCTTCCATAGGTAGGTAGGTTACTTTACCGTACCAGGCGGTCCAGCAAATAAACGGGACTCTACTAAACTTTAGGCACGAGATGACAAAATAAATCAGGCACTTTGGTCATTTCTTAGCCTGGAGTATGCCCCAGTCATTATGATAACTTAGCCTGAAGTTAGGTAAATATCCCGATTATTTATTGAACCACCTGCGTACCTTCTTACTGCACATTAAAAGCGGGCAGCTCGAAACGGCAACCTTCGAGCACCTGCCCTGGACTCTAAGGGTGCATCCAGCTCGTGATCCATCCAACCATCATCATAGCTGTAGATGAATGGATCTCGCCTACATACTTCCGTGGAGATTCATAGTTCACGTGTCCTTCGGCAGTACCTGAAAGCCTAACTCTACCAACCACTGCCCGTATTCGATACCTCATGAATTGTTGATCAATTTCCCCACGACACCTCTTTCAGAGTTGTCAGAACCTGCCAAGACGGAAAACGGCGATCTTGAGCTGCCCTTTTGGTATCATCACCCGCTGGACCCTGCAGAAAGATACTTGGAGGCCGCTGGGAAGACAGGAAGCTGCCGAGTCTTGGCGTATGCATATGACGTTACTATGAGGATAGAGGGAAAGACGGCTCTCGGTGGATTGACGATGGCCTCATTCTCATTGTTTGATCAGCACTGAAAAAGCTCTACTAGAAATGTTTCAGAGCCTGGAAATGCAACATAGGACCCTTAAATTCTAGAAATTTCATAACCCTAGGGTGGGTGCTACATGGTACAGCTCAAGATTGCCTAGGATCATGATAAGCGTGTAAGTGACAGATACAGGTCCAGGTCTCCACTCTAGTTCCTCATTTTCTCGCCCATCACCATCTCGCAACTTACAACTCAACTTACACCATGGATGATCCCGAACCGGCACTTGAACCAGTTCTCTCACATCTAGAGTCGCAGCCAAGCGATCTACAGGAGCAAAAGAAAGCACCGTCATTAAATCTTGTTGCCGAAAGTGCAATTATTCGACCTTTTGAGGATGGCCTAAATAACAAGCAACCTACTACGAGTAGCAAGCAAAACTACTATACATCTGCCCAATGGACAGCCGACGGAACCTCACTCCTCGTGTCTTCTGCTCTCAACTCAATATCCACTTTTGTCCTTCCTGAAGATCTTCTCGACCCGTCTGCTTCTCGCCCGCGACATCTTGAGTGTCAATCTTCAATCTCACTCCCTGAACCCTCCCAGACAATCGCCGCAGCGCCCTTCTACTCTCTTGCCGATCCAACAACTCAAACTGTTATTGTCGGCTGCCGCGATCACCCTGTTCAGCTTTACCACCTATTTCCTCCCGATGATGATGGTATCGCGTCGCGCTCTGCCCCACTTGCTTCGTATAAATTAATACGTCTCGAGACGGAGGAATACATTACGCCCTCGTCTATTCTGTGGGAAGCCCCCGGGTCGCATTTCTTGGTCGGCTCGACAAATCGTCTGGATTACTTTGACATGACACGGCCAGGTTCAGACGGTCCACTGCTTACCATACCCACAATCCCCTCTAAACGGCACATCGCGAAGGGCAGCGGTGTTGGTATGAAGGGCACAGTCGCTGGTTTAGCATCTTCACCTATGGATGCTGATGGCGGCTCTATCGTTGCTGCGGGGACATGGACACGCTGGATAGGACTGTACGATGTGCATCGCTCAGACAAAGTTGTCGCTAATTGGCCCCTTCCTCGCTCAGACGACATAGAAGGAGCTATTGGAGGACACGGTATCATTCAAGTCCGCTGGAGCCCATGTGGTCGTTACCTCGTCATTAACGAGCGCCATGCCTCTGGTATCATTGTATACGATATCCGTGGAACAGGTGAACTTCTCTGCACTCTTCGAGGTCGAAGCGCACCTACACAGCAAAAGATGACCATGGACGTCTTCGCTGGTGATCCATATGCTGAGTTTCCGTCTTTTGAGGTCTGGGCGGGGACTCATGATGGCGGTGTTGCAGTATGGGAAGGTGTTGGCAGCCGAGTTGGTGTTATAGACCCTTCATGGGAATGGAAACCCCATGACGCACCGGTAGGAAGCACTGCTCTGCACTCGAGCGGTTCTGTCGTGGCGACCTGCTCTGGAGGATGGGGGTTTGAAGAGTCGTCAGACGCTCAGACAGTGTTTGATGAATCCAGTGTCAAGATCTGGTCGATAGGGGCTTGATTCATAGGTAAGCATATATGCATGTCACCCCTGACTATCCGGTCGAATAGTACCAGGGTTAAAGATTGTAAATGCTATGCCGGTTGTCCGGTAGCCTACGAAAGTTGGTAATCTCTGGCCTGTGTAAAGCGTCAGGTCACATACATGAAGAATTGAGTAATGATTCAAGTTAATTTTTCTTGATTTCTAATGTTCATAACTATTTACCATGATAAGCCCTGTCTCTCATGACCGTGTGGCCATCATATCTCATAATCACCAGCCGAAGCCCATCTATCCCGCTGACACTTGAAGCGCTCGTCACCAAGTCCTCCTTTATTACAATGCAACCCGGATATAAACTCCCAATGCTGATCTCAAAACGCCAAACCATCCCAAGCAAACCTTTAGTCACAATGCCACCTGCCGCCTTTGCTTATGTGCTGTCGCCCTTTTTCGTCAAATCATATACAATTAGATCCACCCAGGTCCTCGGTTCTGTTGCCATAAAGGTCCTCCACCATCGCGGCGAGGACCCGGATACGCTTGAAGGGGACTGCTCATGTGGCCTGGAGTGCTGATAGCTGTTCCCGGCCGTGGGTCTTCCTCACTGATTCGTCCCAGACCAGAATTATAGGGGTGTTGAAAATCATCAGATTCCCGTGTTAAAGGTATTTCATCGTGCTCCATTTGTGCAGCTCCGCCAACAGCAGTCGCTGAATAACCATAGCCCGCTGGAGGATCCCATGGCTCTGCATAAGGTCCGTCGTGCTCCATGATCGGGTTCATACTGCGCTGGTTGGTGACGGGAACCGGTGGGGGTGGGGGCATGTCGTCGACCTCGTGCATAGGGGGCACCGGAGCAAAATTGTGGTTGTCTTTTGATGGGGGACTAAGAATTTTTGTTAGTTTCAATCGCTAAAAACTTAGAACGCGGTCACTCATGGGGACACTTACCCAACGTGCTGCACCTGGTGTTTCACACCTGGCCCCTGGCGCGTATTTCCCTTCTTGCGCTTCCACAACCAAATTCCGAGGACGACAAGAGCGGCAAGGGCTGCGATGCCACTGATGGTTCCGCCGATGATCGCACCGGTGTTTTTGGAGCCATTGTCGTCGCCGTCAGTCTCAGGGGCTGAAGCTTCGGATGATGAGGCAGAGTCACCGTCGGTGGCCGAAGGGTCTGCGCTTTCAGATGCCGTGCTCGCTGTTTCCGTTTCCGTCTCTGATTCTGTTGAGGTTTCTGACTCTGTCGAAGTTTCTGACTGTGATGAGGTCTCGGACTCCGTTGAGGAGGTTTCTGTGGTTTTTGTAGTCGAGCTCTTAGTGGTGGAGCTCTTAGTGGTGGAGCTCTTAGTAGTAGACGATTTCGTTGTTGAAGAAACCGTTGTAGACTTCCTTCTCCTGGTTCCTAGTGTCGTCGGTTCAGAAAGCGAGGTCGCCGAGGCTGTAAGAGGAGCGTTTATGCTAGTGAGTTGAATAGCGGTCTTGCCTGAAGCCGTCGCCACGACTTTTGTAGCCAACCCAGATGTTGAACCACATCCATATTGGAAAAAGCCACCTTCAAAGCTGTTCTTGTAGCATGAATCGCTTCCTCGGCAAGTAAAGACATATGGGTTCGCTTCCGTTTGGGGCCCACTGTCAGCATCCACACAACCTGTGAATACACCCTGCGTGCAAGATCCTCCATCAGGACAGCATCCCACAGCGCCGTGATCAACGTCTACCACGCAATGCGAGCCCGCCGAACAAGTGGCTGGCAGCGCGGGATCACCTCCTATGTAACCACATACGGTGTTGAATTGTCGCCGTAGTAGAAATGGATCATCGGGCGCAGCTGTCGCGAGGGGATATGGTAGTGCGTTTATTTCATGGTAGTCGACGGTCTTTGTTGGTTGTGGCAGCGCATGGCCAGTAGCGAGATTGAGGAAGCTGGAGAGGACAAGAAGCGGCGGTAGGCGCGCCATAAGATGGGTCGGGGTCATTATTCGAAATCTCGTAATCCCAATCTCAAGCAAACATGGTTTGGCGGCGGCTGGTCGATCGGTAATCTGGTGTAGATAAGATTCGGGAGTGGGTTTTGCTGAAGTCGTCG
This sequence comes from Fusarium stilboides, assembly GCA_014822085.1. Taxonomy (NCBI): domain Eukaryota; kingdom Fungi; phylum Ascomycota; class Sordariomycetes; order Hypocreales; family Nectriaceae; genus Fusarium; species Fusarium stilboides. The sequence continues at coordinate 32,501 of JAASAY010000457.1, forward strand.
AACCAAAGGCTGAAGTAGACAGTGAACCACAGAATAAAAGATGAGAAAAGGACACCCTTTGTTTGAATAAAATGCGCACGGGATAAAAGACGCAAAAATGCGACGATGAGTAACCAATGATGTAACAAAGGGGGTAAAAAGATGAAAGAAGGAGGAAGGAATCAAAGCCCTTGAACGAAGGGGGGCCTGTAACACGAGTAACGAGTTTACGAGGAGTCCGTCTGTGTCCAAGACCTCCAAGTGGGCTGGCCGTGCAGTTGAGTTGGGCCGGCGGGTTTCTTACTCTCTAAATCGGTTGCTAGAGCAAAAAAGAGGAATGGACTAGGAAGACCCTGAACGCTCGTCCCGAGTTTCGAGACGGGCTTCTTGCTTCTATATTCTGACTGGGGAGGGAAAAACCCTGCCACTCTATTTCCTTGTCAAGCCACCAGGCGTTTCAAGGAATAGGCCAACCGTTGTGGTAATGGCCGTGCGAGTTTTGGTGAGATAAGAATCCAGGATCGTGGTTATAGCCCGCTGACGAACGAACCAGGAACAAGGACGTTTAAAGTGCTGGCAGCCGGGGGCGTTCCACCGGGCCTCCGGACGCTGCGACGGTGTATCCCGGGGCGACTTGGGGCCAATGAAGAGCGAGTTATCAGCCGTTTTGCGAGGATATGGGGAGGC